>JASTWR010000380.1:0-170602 GCA_030770355.1 Harpagoxenus sublaevis | reverse complement strand
TTATCAATTATATTATGATAAGAATCAATCAGATATTACGCAACTCAAAATACCGTGCTTAAATGTGTCGCTGGGACTTAAGGAAGATTGGCCTAAGAGAGAGCGTGCAAGTAATACAAATAAAATACACAGCACTTTAAATTCAAAATTGAAAACATAAGCTGGTGACGATATATACCTACATATTTTTGTTTATATCAAGCATGGCACACAAAATTCAAAATATTGTATATAATTATAATTAAAATAATAAAATTTACTTATGAGTTATGACAATCGGTCATAAAATCAATTATCTAATAAATTAATAATTCACCAAACAAAAATAAATTATTGCTGGTATTATTAGTACAAGCAAATATTATACAGGGTGTACCAGATCTAACGTACCACCCGTTAATGGTAGATTGATGAGATCATTTGAAGACAAAAATCTTAATACCAAAATGTCGAGGCTGCTACAGTGTTTAAACGGGAAAGGTTCAAAGTTTACTATTGTGCTTGTCAAAATTTTACGCATTCAGGGACGTTGCATGTCAAAACAACTCTTCCACACTTTACTCAACTCGATAGAAATATTTGAAACTATTATTCACTTTATTTCTTTGTACACTGTTCGCAAGACCGACGAATATCGGGATGACAATTTGGCAGCCTCGACATTTTGGCATTAAGATTTTTGTCTCCAAATGATCTCAGGAATCTGCCATTAACGGGTGGTACGTTAGGTCTGGTACACCCTGTATATTATTTACAATTCATAACAAAGTAATGTTGTAATTGGTCCAATTACAAATCTTTAATCTTTAATTCGAAACATCGTATATATGATTAAAAACGGAAATATATCAAGATTTATTTAAGCTGTATTATAGATTTCACAATATTCAATAAAAAATTAGCAGATCGTCCAATAAAAATATGCCATCCATGGTAATATTTATACAAAATTTAGTAAGGTTTAATTATTTTGCGGGATATCCACGTGCTTTTGCCTCTTTAAACATGGTTACAAGGGAGTCCATAGTCTCTTCTCCAGTCGGGATAATTTGATTAGGTGGCAACAAAAAGCCGTAACGACCTTGATCACGCAATTCATATGTGTAGGTGATAGGTTTACCATAAGTGCCTTTAACCCAATCCATAGAACCTCCGGAAGCCACATCTAAAAATAGAACGAAGAGATTCTCAACGCTAAATTATTTCAGAAAAATAAAAATTATATACCTACTTATAATTAGATATAATAGACAAAATAGATAAATGGATAGATAGGTAGATAGCCAGGTAGATAAACAGAAAGAGAGAAGAAAAAATAAATGAAAATTTTTCTACGTACTGATCGTCTCGGCAGTATTTCCGACTTTAAATTTAGTTCCGTATCTCTTTGCGAGAGCTGTAATCGATTTCAAGCCAATATCATACTGAAAAATCATAAAAATAATATATAAACTTTGTTATGTTCCATCATTTCTTATAAGTAATTATAGGAATTAATCGAAATAATGTCCTATTAATGATTATGCTAATGACAAGATAATGATAAATGTGAACGGCTTCAAATTTATTTTGTTATAGAATTGGTTAATTATACTATTAATCCGAATTGTCGTTAAGTTTGTGAGCTAATATTTCGTTCTCAATATATGTACAATCAAGTTTGCATTGACTTGTAATTTAGATAATGATACTGTCTTATTGATAAGTATAGTAATATAATAATAATATTGGAGAGAAAACTAATTGTTTTATCATTTTAATACTCACCATATTGTCGTAGTTATCAAGATGAGCCTTTGTATGACCATACGGGAACAACAATAATTGCGAGTAACTATGGAATGCGACATATGCGTAAAATTTATAGGAAATAGAACTGATATATTCGGACATGCTCTTTGTCTCAATATCGGAGAATGGTGCACTTCCGGCGTAAGTTTTGGAACACGGGAAATTGCTAGAGCCTCCAACTGAAAATATTAAATTACATATCAATACCTATATAAAAATAATATTAACAAACATTTGGCCAATTTTAATCTCGTAAGTTCTTCAAACTTTGCAAAATAATCTGAAGTTTTGATATTAATTATTTATAATTTTTTACTATTATATATATAGTTTCCTATTTATATAATATAAATTTTTACCGTTCCATTTGTAGCCCCAGTTCCTGTTGGGATCGCTACCATAACAGCCGAAACTATACGGCTTACGTGTTTTTCTCCATAATCAATTCTGAAATAAATTAAAGATATTCCTGTAATTAAAATGAATTTATAAATTAATAAACAATGTTTTATATGACATCATAAAAACATAATAACGAAACTTACTGTGGTGTGCGTATACACATATCCGTCGGGATTAAACGAGGGGAAGATGTATCGTGGCTCTCAGCCAGAGCTCTGCCCTCCGGGTTGGTACTGGTCAGCAATTGATGCAGAATGTACATAACCGTTGCTGTAGAGATCCATTCCTTGGCGTGAATGCCACCCTCGATGAAGATACCGGGATTATTGGCTTTAAAGGAAACTTTAACACCTTTGATCTGGCGTCTTTCTTATTTCGCCACTTGTATTTGCCATCTGTGTACATATTTATAATTTGTACACGTCAATCTTACGACAACTATTTTCTCACGCAATAAACATATTGCTCGACATACTGCTAAATATATAAAACATCTAATAAGTCAACATGCATTTATGCAATTATTACAAACAGGCACTGTTGATTAAAATAAATCGTTTTAAACTAAAATTAGTAAGTACTAAAACAAATAAATTGAGATTTATATTTAATTATTAATTATTTAATATTAATGTGTGACGAAAGATGTCAAGAAACAATATTGTAAAAGTAAATCGAGTTTTTCCAAAGATATATTCAGGAAATTTTGTAAATAACAATGATAAAAGCCTGTAAGGAAATTTAAAACATGTTACATAATTAAAAAACGTTATATCGAAATTTTATTGTCACACATTTATCAATCATCAAGTAATGATGAATGTGTTACAATACAAAAAATATTTAGATTTAATTTTATCAGATATATTCGATAGTCATTATTAGAGAAAGAGAAAGAGAGAGAGAGAGAGAGAGAGAGAGAGAGAGAGAGAGAAAGAGACAGAGAAAGAAAGAGAAAGAGAGAGAAAGAGAGAGAGAGAGAGCGGAAAACGCGAACGGGAAACGCGAGCGTGACCGCGAGAAAGAGTAATCCGTACGATAGACATAACCTCGCGACCCTCGCACACGGTGTATCCCAGGAACCAGCCATCTACAAGGCACAAACTTTGTCATTCCAGCACTGCACTTCGTTGTTCGTTCGGAGTGTTCGGACGCGACGACGCGGACGGAATATTTCTTGACGACGCGGACGTTTAAAGCGACCCATAACATGTACGAGTATGATTCGCGAGCCGGACTCAAACGTTTTTCACCACACACACACTCCCGAATAGTCCCGAAATTTAGCTCGTCGGACGCCGAGCCCGTCTCGCGACATACCATCCACAACGAATAGAAACTGAGCCGAGCCGGACTCGCGACGTGTATGGGCCGCTTTACGGTTATGTTTACTGTCACGCAACTCAGATCGATCTCTCTTGCGAACGCGATTAATCGAAAATCAAGCCATCTGCAGAGCGTGATGCGGAGCCATCTGCAGTCGAAGTAGTGAAACGGACAAGATTTTTATATATATATGTTATATGTCCGACGTGGACGTTTCTTAAATGAAAATTTTTAGGATCGGAATTTGCATTGTAATATCTCCGCTCGTAGGGCACGTAGCGGAATAATAAAAACACTTTTCTTATATAAATTTGGGCCCAGCTATCCATTAAGCCTAGTTAGAACTCGATCCGTTTGCTGGTTATCGAGATCTCAAAATCTCGGGTACTCGCAACTCGTCGCGTCGCGTATATAGAGCCACGGCTGTCTCGCTCCGCGCGTACTTGGCGCGAGACACTACCGTGTCTCTTGATATATATTAAGGGCATAAAGCTTGGATTTTCGGATATTAGGAAAATTAAATATTTTTTTATTATTAGGTGAAAAGTTGATTTGTCAAAGAGGAAAACGTATCTTATACTGCAAATCGACGCTATTTTGTTAATTTTCAATTATTCCCAAAGTTCAAGGTACGTGCCCTCTTGATAAACATATTATGAAGATAAGTGAAAAATTTAAAGTCAATCGATGCAATAATCTCCGAGAAATCTTGCAGGCCTCTTTTGAAAACATGATTTTTTTTAAACGCGTTTACAATTACAGGCACGACATTTGAAAGGAACAATCATTATTTCTTAATATTTCTGTCGTACTAATAATTATGTAATAAACGTGTGACAAGTTGCAAATCAATACGCGTTGCGGAGTTTTTTCTCAATCTTGGCTACTTTTTTACACGTTTAAAAGTAAAATGCTTCTTACAATTAGTATCATGCATTTAACTTCTCAATTAAATTACAAGATTTTCAACATTACATGGTGCTGCTTATATGTATATGTATATCCGATTGTTGAAATGTATATATGTCATAATCAAGCAGATAATTTCCGTTATAGACGGATATGTTGATTGAAAGTGGAAATAAAGAAGTATTATACGGGACTGAAGATTGATTTCAATTGTATACTTTATTATATATTTACAACATATAGCAACAAAAATGATTGATATATATTTGCGATCTCATATCGATTTCATTAAGCGCGCGCACGTGCGCGCGTTAGGAGGTATCGGTAATCATGCGCGTACTATTTCAATTCCAAGATTCCAACGTGGATCATCATTTTTTCCTGGGTTGCAGCGCGAGGACGACGTGCCACGTGTTTGGGCGAGCGATTCTGTAAGTAACAACCGAAAAAATGTTGTTACATTGTCGTGGAATGCGGTGTTAACATTGTTGTGCAATCGTGGCCGAAATAATTACACCGCCTAATTATATATTTGTTTTAGGAAATACGTATATCCAGCTGTATCTTACGGAACGGCGGTCATAACCGCTTCCACGGTCACGATGCCGGCGGCCACGACGCCGACGACGGTCGCCACGGTCACGATGCCGGCGACAGCAACGACGACCACGGCGGCCACGACGCCGACGACGGTCGCCACGGTCACGATGCCGACGACAGCAACGACGACCCCGGCGGCCACGACGCCAACGATGGTACCCACGGCCACGATGCCGACGACAGCAACGACGACCCCGGCGGCCACAACGCCGACGACGGCCCCCATGGCCACGATGCCAACGGCAGCAACGGCAACGGCTCCGATTGAGCCGGTCGTATTAAACGTAAGTATAAAAAAATGGATTAATTTAATATATTAATTTAGATGGTCGCACATATCACATGTCACGCATCACATGACATGACATACTTATACTTAATATTTACTTTTTATTACAGTCTGAAACCTTGGGATCTCTGGTGCGAACAATCTACAACGCGATGCGACGAGGAAGAGGGAGGGGTAGAGGCAGAGGCAGAGGCAGAGGCAGAGGCAGAGGCAGAGGCAGAGGCAGAGGCAGAGGCAGAGGCAGAGGCAGAGGCAGAGGCAGAGGAAGAGGTAGAGGCAGAGGCGGAGCACAAGCCATGACTTCTGGCATAAATATACAGGGTGTCCCAGAATATTTGGGACTTTTTTCAAAGACAGATAGAACGGACTCAACTGAGTCAAAAAGTCCTTTATCATTTTGCAATTTTCGCAATAGGTAACGAGATATTAATAATTAAAAATCGCCGTATTAGCCCGGCCTACCGCCAAATGCAAGCGCGCGGCGAGATGCGGCCGCCCACTGCCCACCGATCGATATCCGCGGTCGGCGCGCGGGGAGTTGTTTACTACAAGCGGCAATGGTTACACACGAGTGGCGCGTAACCCTGGGCCCCCGTTCTGAGATAAGATAGTTCCTCGTCTTTTTTTTAATAAAAATAAAATTGTCAAACGGCACAAAAATTGTCTATGTGTGTACGTGTACATGCATGTGCACGTATGCATGTATGCAACGCTCAAAAAAGTATCAATTTTATTGCATACAAAAGCGATTACTCAATTTACTTTTTTTCTTTTAGTAAGCAACGGTTATCTTTAACAAAGAATAATTTCTTGATGATAATGTTAAAATGTACTCATCACAAATTTTAGAAAAAGTCAGTATCATGTACCCGCAAAGAGAATTTATATTTTTTCTTTAAAGAATGTAACATTATAAAATTTTATCGAAGAAAAGTTAAAATAATAAGCAAATCAAATTTTTATTTTAATTATATATTCTTCTATGAACTTATGAAATATTTGAAATAAATAATATTTATTTAATTCAAGTAATTTATAGTATGTTATTTGTATGTGTGTGTATGCAGGCAAAAAAATGTTAAGTAAATATTATTTATTTTAAAATTTTTAAATAAAATAATAAGTGAATTTTAAGACTATTATTAAGAAAATATATTTTGACGGTTGTGTGCATCGAGGGGTTATAATAGTATAATAATAACAGTGCAATATATTTACTATAAAAATTAATTTGTTTGCTATGTTGGTTCTGCTTTTATGACTTTTCTTTTTGTCATTAAGATTGCTGTGTCAGACTGTGTCAGATAAGTTCCGCAAAACTTTTTTATAACCTGTGTTCTTACATCTGTTTTGCTTAAAAATGATGATACTTTGTGTCATATTTTATTTTCAGTTACACTTTAATATGATTATTTGGATCAGGAGGAAGTTCTATTTTTGAAAATACCGATGTAAAACATGGATTTGTACTGCGACATTGCGTTTGAAGTATAAAGTATTTGTATGAAGTTGAAGTACTGTACATGATCTTGATCGTTTAAAAATTAATTCGTTTAAGTACATGATCTTAATCGTTTAAAAATTAATTTGTTTACTATGTAGGTTCTGCTTTTAATTATGATGAAATAAAAATGAAATCATAGAAATGTATAGACAAGACAGCCACATTCATGGATTTATTAGGAAAAAAAAAAGTAATGGGGAAAGAGAAGAAGGAGACAGGAGGCGGAAATATGGGAGTGGTAAGGAAGAGGATAAAGAAGAGTCAATAATAATGAAACTGGGGGGTGGTCCTCCAACGAAGACCTACTGGCGGCACGCAGACTGAGTCCATTGTGCCTCCCCGCTGCAATAACGGCCTCCCAGTTAGGGAAGACCTGTTTCCCTGTAAAAGCGAAGCAGGTCCTCCACCGGTAGCTGTCTTATCTGCTCGGGATCCAGAAAGGATGAGCCGAGCGTACGGAGTCTTTGCCTGGCGTATGCCAGACATTGACCAAGAATATGGAGACTTGTTTCTTCCTCTTTCCCACAAAGTCTACAGTCGGGTGTATTACTACAGCCCAACTTGTACATGTGGTAGTTCAGGACGCCATGACCTGTCAGCAGCTGCACTGCCAGCCTGGCGTCCTTTCTGCTCAGTGATCTAATGCTTCCTGCCAGTCCCTCCCTGGGAGAATCTCCCAAGAGAGCCCTGGCCTGTCTGCATTTGCCCCTGGTTTCTTCTCTCCAGTTACCAAGATGCTGGTTCCGCAGCCAGCCCCGGATCTCCCTCCTGCCTAGGCTGAAGGGGACCCCCACAGCCGGCTCCGGTCCCAGCAGTTTTGTCTCCGATCCTGCTCTAGCGAGCTGATCGGCGGTTTCGTTACCTTTGATCCCCGAATGACCGGGAACCCACGTTAAGGTAACTATTGTTCTTCGCCAGCTCCTCCAGTGCAGCTACAGTCCCAGACCAGCCGCGAAGTAAATTTCGGAGCACAGAGGGCCTCAAGCGCCGCCCGGCTATCCGAACAGATTCTGATACGCCCTCCCTTCCGCTTCCTCTCCAGTAAGGTTTGGGCACATTTCATAATGGCTACAGTCTCCGCTTGGAATACCGTAGCAAATTCCCCGAGTGGGACACTTTCTTTAGTACCATCTCGGGGACAGTAGAGTCCCGCGCCAGAGCCAACACCTGTTCTGGAGCCATCCGTAAACCAGATGTCCCCGTTCCAGGCATTCAGCCCCTTCGGGTCCTTCCACTCTTCGCGCTCAGGGAAGCACACTCTGTACTTCCTCTCAAAGACGCGGATTGCCGGCATTCTGTCTTGCCCCATTGTGAAAACGGGGCCAGCCAGAACCGTTCCTGGAAGTCTTGTGTGTCTAGCACCAGCCTTCCATTTCAACTCACATCTCAGACGGTAGGCCGCGGCCGCCGCCGCAGCCACCACCACCTGGTGCAGTCGCTCAATGCCTAGCAGCACGCCCATCGCTGCCACCGGCGTGGTTCGCATCGCCCCTAGGGCCCCTCTTAAGATCAGAGCCCTGACGTGCTCCAGAGCCATTCTGGCGGTTTTCGTCTGCGTCCTGGGCCACCATACCACCGATGCGTACAGAAGCCTGGGTCGGAGAATCGCCGTGTAGATCCAATAGACCATCCTTGGTTTAAGACCCCATATCTGGCCGAAAGTTCGCCTACACGTCCAGAAGTAAGAACAAATGCTCTTACAGCGATTCTCAAGATGCTCCTTCCATGTCAGCTTCCTATCTAGGGTAACCCCCAGATATTTCACCGACTCGGTCGGAACAAGTCTTGTTCCCCCCAAAATAAGCCCTTCCACAGGGCCCACTTTGTACTTGCGTGTGAATACCACGAGCCCGGTCTTCAGTGGGTTCACCGATAGACCGGTCCCACGGCACCACTCTTCTACCACCTCTAGAGCTGCCTGTGTTAGCTCCAGAAGCGTCTCCAGGAAGGGTCCTCGCACAAGGATAGCCAAATCATCGGCATATCCCTGCGTAAAGAAGCCCCTATCGTTTAGTGTGCCGAGCAGCCGATCGGCTACCAGACACCACAAGAGCGGAGAAAGAACCCCTCCTGTGGGCAGCCTCTCTCCACCCATCCGCTGACTCTCACCGAACCCGATGAGGTCGTTACTCGCCGTCCAAGCATGCCCCTGATCCAATCAACGATCATCTCAGGGATACCCCTTCGAGCGGCCTCTTCACACACTACTTCGTAAGGAGTGTTGTTGAACGCACCCTCCACATCCAAGAAGGTGCCTACCACAAAGCCCCGCTCCTCCAACTGCCCCTCGATAAACGACACGACAGAGTGAAGGGCGGTCTCAGTAGAGTAACCCGCGCGGTACGCATGCTGGTTCCTGTGCAACGGATGCCGCAGAAGAACAACGTCCCGCACGTAGACATCAACCAGCCTCTCTAACGTCTTAAGAAGAAAAGACGTCAGGCTGATTGGTCTAAAGTCCTTGGCAGAGGTGTAACCTGTCCTGCCCGCTTTCGGGATAAACACCACCCTTGCCAGTTTCCAAGCGCTGGGCGTATATCTCAGCGCCAGACAGGCCCTTAAAGTCCGTGTGAGGGGCCCAATGATCTGCTCCAGCCCCTCCTGTAGAAGAGCCGGAAAGATCCTATCCGGTCCCGCCGACTTGAAAGGCTTGAAGGCCATTACAGCCCATCTGACCCTGTCGGGTCTGACGATTTCGGCTGCAAGCGCCCAATCATCTCCCCGCGCTCTCCGCAGAGCCGGAGTCCCCTGCCATGCATAGTCCTCCGACTCCTTCCGGAAGCCCGGGAAGCTTGTCTCCAGTAGGTGTGTCAGACACCGTTCCCCAGTCACCATCGTCCCGTCAGCGAGACAGATGGTTTCCAGGGCTGCGTCCGGGTCCCTGGCCAAAACTCTGCATAGTCTAGCGGTCTCGGGCATGCCCTCCACTGACTCGCAGAATCTCTCCCAGCTCTTTCTTTTTGCTCTTACAACCGATTCTTCGTAATCCTTCTGAGCCCTTCTATGAAGGTCCCAGTCAGACCGGCGGCCCGTGTTCCTGGCTCTGTTCCATGAACGGCGGGCCGCGTCCCTGAGATCGCGCAGCCTTGGACTCCACCAGGAAGTACTCCTGGTGTTTTTAACTGTCCTTTCCGGACAGTTCCTCTCAAAGCTGCCTACCAGAGCTCTTTGCAGGTGATCTACGCAGAGCTCTATCTTTTGTGCGGTCCCGTGTCTTTTGGGAAAGTCCCTGAGACTGACTGATAGGTCCTCTCGGTAAGAGGCCCAATCAGTTCCCTTGGGGTCCCTCACTCTATTCTCTTCAGACCTGGCTTTAGCCAGCCTGAAGGTAATCTGTCTGTGATCTGACAAAGAAGGCTCATTCGAGACCCTCCAGTCAGCCACCTCCCGAACCATTTGCCTGGAGCAAATGGTAAGGTCAAGCACCTCCCTTCTCACTGTCGTGCAGAAGGTAGGTTCGTTTCCCTTGTTGAGAATTTTCAGGTCCGTGGACGCCAGAAACTCCAACAGTCTCCTACCTCTCTCGTTGGTGTCAGTGCTTCCCCAGATCGTGTGATGCGCATTCGTATCACATCCTAAGATCAGGGGAAGCCGATTCCTCTGGCAGTACTCCACCAGGCGAGTCACCGGTTCGGGCGGCAGTGAGCCTCCCTCCTCGTGGGGGAAGTAGGCCGAGCATACCACCAGCCTCTTCCTGAGACCAGGCACCTCGGTGACCTCTATCTCGACCGCTACTGTATCCCTGGAACAGAAATCAGGTATTAGTCGGGCCTCAACGCCCTTGAGCGCTACACACGCTCTGGGTCGTTGCTCTAACGGGGCCTTAAACAGCCTCCCGCATCTTGCCAGACCTCTGAAACAACCCCGGACCAGCCAAGGCTCTTGTATCAGTGAGATGGCTGTGTGCATTCCAGCTTGGCGCCTGGCAAGAACAGCCGAGGCTCCTTTGCTGTGATGCAAGTTGATCTGGGTGAAGACCACCCCGGTCGGGCCCATTTAAGATCCGACCTTTGGGTTGAGCTCCCTCTTATCCGTTACCGCCCCGCCTTGGGACGTCCCTCCCACTTTAAAGGTGACTTGATCCATCCCAAGGTAAGGCTTAAAATCCAGTGCCCTCAGTTTAAGGACTCTGGATTCCGGGAGGCCGAGAACCAGGTTCCTACCGTCGCCGGTAGCCCCTACGTTCTCGGCAAACGCCCGCCAGCCCGCCGTGCGGAGCCCCGGGTTTTGCCGCTCGAGCCGCACGAGGGTCGCAGCCGGGTCCTCAGGAGGTCCCGGGACCCAAACCACGGCCCTGTACTGCTTTTGCAGCACCTCCGGGCCCACCACTTTGAGCCTGGCGCCTTCCCATGGCACGATGACGCCGATCCGGTCTTTCAACCATTTCCGCGCCACCGCATCCGCGCATCTCACGATCGCCGCGCCCGCCTTCAGATGGGTGCTGCGGAATCTGGGCACAGGACCCTCCCGGATCCCGTCGATCTCCTTGGAGACCGCACCCCTCAGCAGCGCCAACCGCTCCGCCGTCAGCGCCTCCTCGGGGTAGCCCTCGGCGACGTCCGCAAAGGTCCCAGTTCCCTGAGCCCTTTGCTTCTTCTTCGCCCCTTCCGTCGACGGAGGAGTCTCGTTGGAGCCCATCCGGCATTTGCTGCCGAAGTGCTCCCGAGACCCCCCACTCGGCGTCTTGGGGGAAGCTGTAGAGGTTGAAGGGAGACCAGCTTGCGCCCTCTCCTTCTCCCTCTTGGCCTTCCTTTTCATCGCACCACTGCGGTTCCTCTTGAGATAACCCGCAGTGCTTGCCGTCTCTTCAGATGAGGGGTTAGTGCTTCCCGGGCCCGTTAGAGCCCGTTCCGCCCCCACCACCACATCTGCTCTCCTTCCGGAGTCCTCTAATGAGACCTCCATCGGGATGGTTTCAGGATCTTTGGTTTTTTGTATATTATCCATTTTATTCCCACGAGTAGCTAGGGAAAAGATAGTCCGCCCATGCAGAGCCCCGCATGCATGGGTAAGGCTAGATACTCTGGGGTTTTGCCCGGTTCCCCAGAGGCATCATTCAAGACACTGCTCCCCCAGTGCCACGCAGCCCTCGCCACGATAGCTTCCAGCTTAGCTTGGGGAGTTGGTCCACGGCGGCGGCCTTCCCCACCCCACGCAGGGTTTTACACCTGGGAGGTCGGTTATAACCGCCACTACCCGGGTGGTCCGCTCCACAGGCACGCGGGGGTTTAGGCCCGGGCCAGGGGCATTCCTCCCGGACGTCCTCCTATCCGCCACCTGGAGACGCGCCCGGTGGGCACTCAACCCGATGGGTGATTCACCCTAAAGGAAATGAATTTTTTTCGCGAGCGCGAGATGCGGTTGATTTATTGGCGGATCGGAGGATTCGTTGAGTAGCGTTTGCGTATGCGTGAAACGAGAACAACAATAACATAGAAAAGATCGACGAGAGGCGACGGTCTCGCGGATGCGCGTATTTTTTTGCTCGGATCGAAAAACGGTTTTCTGCGTTTTCCTTGTTCTCGGCGACGGGGGTGTTCGGCGACTCGGACCCCTTCGACGAATTTTCGACGAATCCGGGCAGGTTCCCCGTTGCCGCGCGTGAACTTTTCGCGCCTCGACGCAAAATTCCCGTTGTCGTGAATTCTTCCGTCGACGAGCGCAAACTTTTTTTCGCGTTTTGAGATATATGGAAGGGAAGCTTGCGAAAAAAATAAGAGATATTGTATGTACACTTTATTTACAAATAAATACATAAATATATTTTACAACACAGCTGCCTTGTTTATCCAAGAGTTGTGCGACCCGTCCATTCCCAGCCACTTCACGAACACCTCGTCGCCTCGTCTGCGCAGCACCTTCTCCACGAGATAAACGTCGGGGTTGGACGCACGCTGCAGCTCGTGCTCGTAGAATCCTCCCGCCACGGGCTCCCCGCGGTAGTCCTTCAGCAGATACGTCACGGGATTGGTCCGTTGCACCTTGGCGACGCGAAAGATCTCGGTGGTCCAGTTCGGGGTGTAGCCCTTCTCGAACACCGTTTTGAACTTGCTGACGCGCACCGGGTCATCGACCTTGAATCTGCCAGGATCGGTGATCTTCGCGCGACTGTACACCGTGGACAGAAGTCTCTCGGCGACGGTGGGCGTCACGTCAGCCGGCCGCATCCCGATCGTTCGGTGTCTGCGACGGTTGTAATCCGACAGCAGACTCGGCAGCGCGTCGAGCCACGCGTACGATCCGTTGAGCGTGAAGAGTCTCCACATGTCGTTCTTGAGCGTGCGATTGAATCTCTTCACCACCGACGCCTTCATCACCGAGTACGTCGAGTAGTGATTTATGTCGCGCTTCCTCATGATCTCTCGCACGTCGGCGTTGTAGAACTCCTTTCCCTCGTCCGTCTACAGGTTTCTCGGAAACCGCGCGTCCTCGCGAAATATCTTCGACAGAGCCGCGGCCACCTCGCTTCCGCTCTTGCTCTTGAGCGGCAAGGCCCACGCGTACTTGCTCAGCACGTCGATAACCGTTAGAATGTAGTTGTGACCCTTGTTGTGTCGCGCGTACGAACGCATCTCGACCACGTCGGGCTGCCACAGGTCGACGTAACCGCGCACCACGACGCGACGCGGCGGGAAGTTTCTTCGCGCCGGTGCGTGCAGCTCCCGCACGAGTCTTCGCTTCTTGGCGCTCATCGTCTCTGTCACGAGTTCGAGTAGCTCTTGTTCTTCAAGAGACGGTTGAGCTCCAGCAGGCTCGCCTCTTCCTCCTTCGCGCCGGCGCGCGCGCCCCTGCTCTCGCGAACCTCCGCTCTCAGCTTCGCTATCTCTCTCTCGAGCGACTCCTTGGTGGCCGTTTTCTCCTCCAATCGCCGCAACTCCTTGTCCAGCTTTGTCTCGGTCGTCTTGGAAGAGCTCGCGAGATCGCTCAACGCAACCTTGAGTCCGTTCACGCCGCTGTTTATCTCGCTCACCTATTTTTTCACCGCCGACAACGATTTCGCCTCGTTTTTCGCCGTCGTGTTCATTCTTCTCAACGCCGCTGTCAAACCGTCAACCTCTTTCCCCACCGCCATCAGACTCTCCGCCTCTTTTCTCACCGCCAGCTTTGTTCTCTCGTGGTCCTCTCTGACATTCGCGATCCCGCGCTCGACGTTGTCCTTCAAAGTGGTCATCTTGTTCCCAAGAGCGTTCAAAATCTTCACCTCCTCTCTCGTCGTCAACAACGCCTCGCTTGTTCTCTCGCGAAACGTCTCGATCTTGCGTCTCAGATCCCCGAGCCCGCGCTCGACGTAGCTCTTGTTCGTCGCGTCGGCGTCCCACTCCGGCGCGCCCACGTGTCGAATCTTGCGCTTCTTCGCGTCGAAGGAGTCCTGCTCCGAACAGAGCACGCTGTCGCGCACGTAGTTTCGCAAGGATTCGATCGAGGACCGCAATCTTCCCGTCGCGGGTCCGTCACCGCCGCCGCGTCTCTCCAGAGACAATCCGAACTTGTTCACCGACATCGTCGCACAGCCGTCGAGATCGTCACGACGGTTCAATTTATGATCAGCCCGGCCTCTCGGAGCTCCTCGATTATCGACAGAATCTCGTTATCGTGAGCGTTGTTGCCGGCTCGACGAGAGGCGTCGAGCAGTCGAAGATGATGTACAAGTTCGTTTGGATCGTCCCAGTGAACGTAATCTATCTTGTTGCGATTCAATCTCATGTTCGACGGTAGACCGGTCACGCCGGCGCCTTTTCTAGCGCTGCCAATTCTACCGCGGGTGACGAGCGGAGCGATGATGTGCACGTACTTGTGCCCTTTGTTACCCTTGACAGCATTCTGAGCTTTATGACCGCGTTTATGAGCGTTCGTCGCTAACAGCAGACTTCGATACTTGTGCAGGTCATCCTCGGTGTAGATTGCGTCATCGGGGTGTCTCTTGAAGATCAACTCGTACAAGCCGGGCGTACCCTTGTACGTCACCCCGTTCACGATCACGGAATCGTCCGCGCGCATCTCGAACCGTTTGTCGCCGAGCATCGGGCCGTCGTCCGCGACGTACACGCCGTAAACGTGATCGATCGCGTCCCCGCCAAAGAAAAGAGCGTCCACGTATCTCTTTCCCAGGGGTCCCAATTGACTCCTTTGCAGATCCTCGCGACCCTCCGGCGTTTGCAGAGCCTCTCTGATGGACGTTTCGAGAGAGGCGACTGGAAGACGTCCTCCTCCCTCAGCGACAACCTCCGCGGTTCCAGAGGCGTGCTGGATCGAACCGCGAGCGTGTCCGACGCGACGCTCGACAACCTCCGCGGTTCCAGAGGCGCGGAACGAATCGCGAGCATGTCCGACGCGGCGCTCGATCGTTTTCTCTTAAGCTACGTTTCTCGCGCGATTTCTCCATCGTCGTCGCTCTCCTCGCGCTTCTTCTTAACGACGACGCCGTCGTCCTCGGGCTCGCCTCCGCGTTCGGCGATCTGCTTCAGCGGATCGACGATCGGTTTGAACTGCCTCTCGAGAGCGTTGTCGCGTATCAGGTGCTTCGGTATCTTAGCGTACGTCTGACAGAGATAGAAACAATCGATGTTCGAGTGTCGACCCATCGCGAAGTACTCTCTGATCGCGTCTTGCTTGTCGCAGGCCACGTCGTCGAAGATGAATATCGAATCGGGGAGCGCCTCGCTCGGCGGCACGACGTCCCGATTGTTGGAGAACGCGTGATAACCAATCTCGTCCATCGATTCGAGCAGTCTCTCGAGGTATCGATACTTCGGTTGATGCAGAGATTTCGAGTACACGTACACGTTCTCAAAACGCAGTCCGTTTGGACTTTCCAACAGACTTATCAGGACGTTCGTCTTACCGCAATTTACCCACAGACGACGCAGCGTATCGCGTTCGGCAGCAGAGGGCCGTGTCGGCGCGTCTCTCTGACCGCTAGACCCGACCCCAGTCGCGTCTTGCGATTGAGATTAGGCACGCCTATCGTCGTCGATTGTCTCACGAATCGCATCTGTCGCGTATCGCGCGCGTGCGCGTTTGATTTATTTATACGCGCGAACGACCGATCGTTCGCGCAGTGATCGCGATGTCTCCCTTACCGACGGACAAGCGCGAGATCGTCCAGCGATCGCGCGGCGAATGTCGCGCGAGAAGCAAAGCGTCCGCGGCGGACTGCTGAACAGGGCGATAAACGCGCTCCCCTTCGAGCTGCACTTTCCCGGCTATCAGTTCTGCGGACCAGGTACTCGTCTCGCGAAACGACTAGCGCGCGGCGATCGAGGCGTCAATCCGTTGGACGCGGCGTGTCGCGAGCACGACGTCGCCTACTCTCGAAACAGCGACCTCGCCGATCGACACGTCGCCGATCGGGCGCTCGCTGAGAGAGCGCGCGAGCGCGTCTCGGCGAGCTACGCGACCCTCGGTGAGAGAACCGCCGCGGCCGCCGTATGGGCTGCTATGAAAGCAAAAGCGAAGCTAGGTATGGGTGTGAGAAAGAAGAACAAAACCACGACCAGGAAGAGAGTTCTCCCGGCGGCGAAACGCGGAGGTTTCTTGCCCCTTCTGCCGATGCTGGGGGCGCTCGGATCTTTGATCGGTGGAGCGGCTGGGGTGGCCAAGGCCGTGAACGACGGCAAGGCCGCCAGACGCCAGCTCGAGGAGCTGACGCGTCACAATCGCGCGCTAGAGGGTCGCGGGCTGTATCTGGCGCCGTACAAACGCGGTAGCGGCGCGACGACCAGAAGAGCGAGGAGTAAAAAAAATCTCGCGTAAGGAGACGCCGGTGACGCTCAATCTACCGGCGTACGGTGCCACGACGGACGAGCAGTTGAATCGGATCGCGCGCCGTTCGCGAATACCTTACTTCAGGTGCGTGTTTATGCGCGACGCGCTGCCGACGAGAGCGCGTCGCAACGGGAGCGGAATCGTGAATCTCGACGATACGGTGGGCCCGGGTACGCACTGGTTCGCCTACGCGAAGAAGGGAAACAGCGCGGTCTAGTTCGACGCTTTCGGAAATCTTCGACCCCCGGGGGAACTCGAGCGATATCTCGGACGTGACGCGAACGTCGCGTACAATCGTCGGTCGTATCAGAGATTCGATCAAAGCATCTGCGTTCAGCTGTGTTTGCAATTTCTGCGAGAGATCGATTGGAAGCGTCTTTGAGTCGTCATGTCGCTGACTCTCACGTTGACCGGGAAGAACAGCGTTCTCACGTCGAGCTACTTCCCCGCCCAGGATCTGAACGACAGCAAATACGAGATAGGTCTCGCGAATTTCGAGACGTACAACACAATACCGAACATCGACTCTACCAACAATACGTTTTACTTCGACACCGAGGATCTGGCGATCGTTATTCCCGAGGGATCTTGCGAACTGCGCGCTATAGAGAGATATCTGCGATCGGCTATTCTTCGCAGACGCGACAGTTCCGAGCACGCCGAGGACGATTACATATACGTCGACGACAACGACGACGACGACAAAGAGGGCGAACGCTCGATAATTCTCCGTGCTAACGAGAATACCATGAGAAGCGAGATCAGGTGCGCCTACAGAGTCAATTTTACCAAACCGAACAACATTGGCTCTCTGCTGGGTTTCTCGGCGTTTTGCACGCTCGAACCGAAAAAATGGTACGCGTCCGACAAACCCGTGAACATCATGCGCGTGAACGTCATTCGCGTGGAGTGCAACGTCACCGCGGGAGCTTACAGCGACGGTAAACCGGTGCACACCGTGCACGAATTCGTGCCGAACGTTCCACCGGGATATAAGCTGTCAGAGACTCCGACGCAGATCATTTATCTCCCGGTCATCGCGCGGAGCGTCACCGATATAACAGTGCGCGTCGTGGATCAGATCGGTCGATTGATCGATTTTCGCGGGAAGGAGATAACGGTTCGGTTGCACGTGCGGCGCAGAAGACATTGAGTGATATGCGCGCGAGTGAGACATGCTCGTTCTGAACGAGTCGTCGGTGACAGACCGGAAGAGCACATCCGCCGTTGCACCCGCGAGAGGAGCGAGAGAGGCGAGAGGGAGGAGGAACGGACTGAGCGCCGAGAACGTCGCTTTTCTGCGACCCCTGGGTTTCGCCGTGGGAAACGGCCATGGCCGACATTCTGAGTATCGGGGGTGAGCCGATCTTCGACGATCGCATCGTCAAGATCGAGACTCACACGTACAATCCGTACGCCAACACCTCGCTTGGACACAGCGACGAGATACGAATACCGATACAGCAGCAAGATTTGTACACGCTGCCCAGCGAGAGTTTTCTCTACGTTGAGGGAACGCTCTCCGACGATCTTCCAGAGAACGACACGAGTCTGGACAGCAATTGCTTGGCGTTAATGTTCGACGAGATCAGATACGAGCTCAACGGCGTGGAGATCGACAGGAACAGAAACGTCGGAGTGACCAGTACGATCAAGTGTCTTGCGTCGCTGACCGCCGAGAGGAGCAAGAGACTACGGAACGCAGGATGGAGCAGCGACGATCCCGAGATCAGGTTCGGCGATTTCAACTTTTGCGTGCCCCTTAACACGGTTCTGGTTTTCTGCGAGGATTACAAACGCGTGGTGATAAACGCGCGACACGAGCTCGTTCTGATACGTTCGCGAAGCGACGCCAATTTCATCGTGACGAAGCGCAACAAGGATCCCAAGATCGCTCTGTCGAAGGTACAGTGGCGAGTGCCGCACGTGATGCTGAACGACGTGAACAAATTGTCCCTTTTGCGAACATTGGAGAGCGGACGGTATCTGAGCATGGGCTTTCGCTCGTGGGATCTGTACGAGTATCCCCTGCTGCCGAACACCAACAAACATTCGTGGGCCGTGAAAACGGCGGCGCAGCTGGAAAAACCACGATACGTCATTTTCGCGCTGCAAACCGAGAGGCACAACAATCTGTTGAAACGCGCTTCCGAGCTCGACAACGGTAATATCACGGACGTGAAGCTGTATCTAAATTCGGAATTTTATCCCTACGACGACATGAACTTAGATTTCGAGAAGAAGAGAGTCGCCGTGCTGTACGACATGTACGTGAAATTTCGAAAATCGTACTACTGGTGTGAGCGCGACGGCGCGTTTCTAACGCCGCGCGACTTCCTAAAAAATCCGTTCGCGGTGATCAATTGCTCGCGTCAGAACGAGTCGACGAAGAGCGGCACCGTGGACGTTCGCGTAGAGTTCGATTGCAAACGCAACGTGGCTCCCAACACGACAGCCTACTGTCTTATCATTCACGATCGCGTGGTCGAGTACAATCCGCTGACCAACATCGTTCGCAAGATCGTGTAAACAGAAGTGGTCGAGAGAGAAAAAACAAGTTAATTGACGCTCGAAATGAGTCAAGATAACACGGCAAATTAGAATACGGAATTATCGATAGAAGTGGTCGAGAGAAAAAAACAAAATAACACGGCGAGTTAAACCGATCGATCAGCGATAAGAGACGCACCGGAAGAGAGGCTACGAATAAATAGCCGGACAACGAGCGATCGAGCTAAGTGTCGTTTCGACTCGCTCCGTCGCCGATTCTCACGGGCGATCGCGATGTTTCTCCTGTTGATCGACAAGCGCGACATTCTCAATCTGTCCGCCGAGCATCTGCAGTACGTGCCGAAGATCGTTCTGCTGCGCGAATTTCCCGACTACGTCGGACGAGTGTGGGACAGATTGCCCGACCACCTGAGGCACGACCCCGAGGTGCGAACCTACCGTTCGTGTCTGGAGCATCACAACCCTCCGTGGGCGCAGTCGCACGTGGACGGTCCACCGCCGCTCATCAAGGATTGCAGCGCGTGCCGCGCGCGAATGCCGCGCGCGGAGGAGAGGTTGGACCATTGATACGAGAAAGGGCGCGCGCTCCCCCCCCCCCCCCATTCATGGCCGGCGTACCGATCTTCGTGGATCTGCAGGAGTTCCTCGTCCGCGACAGATTCACGGTCAAAGAGGTGGCCGTGCTTAAGAATGGAAAAGAGCTGAGTCATCACGTGCTTTGCGCCCCTCTGAAATGGGATCTGTTGACGAGGGCGGAAAAGTCGCGAGCGTGCTGGCTGACGACGAATCACCACGGCTTGAGATGGGAGGACGGAGACGTGGAGTATAAGTGCGGAAAGACGATCGTTCGACGCGTCGTGGACGACGGACTGAAGCAAGACGACTCGACGGTCGTCTACGTGAAGGGCTCGGAGAAGAAGAGATGGTTGAGGGAGATTCTCGGGGACGTCGAAGCGACGATCGAGTCGATGGACGCCGATTTCGAGAGCATCGGTCGTCTAGAGATTCTCGACGCGACTCGAGCCTTCCGCTGCTGACGACACGAGAGAAGCTGCGCCATGGAGAACGTCTGCAAGATGCACGACTGGTCGAGGGAACGACAAGCGCGTCTCGACGATGTATAATATATATACGCCTGTTTGTTAGCGCATCTCGACGATGTACAACGTTATAATATATTGCGTTCTGTATTTCGAATAAAATATATATAATCTCACAATATACGCCTGTTCGTTTATTCTACACGCCATTTCTACGCGCGTGAAAACGCCATTTATACGGCGAGAGAGAAGACGCGTGGTGAGACGAGGAAAGAGGTAAAGGTGATACGACGCGCGAGGAAAGCACGCGGTGCGAGAGAATACGATATAACGCGCGAGAAAAACTCACGCTACGCTTATTCATTCTTTCACTATGCGTACTACACGCGTACGACAAGAGGAAGCGATAAGACGAGCGCGAAAGAGAGGGTACGCGGTGCGACGAGGAGAGAGATATCAGAGCGATAAGACGCGCGCGACCGAGGAAACGCCGCGCGCTCCGCGCGAGAAAAACTCACGCTACGCTTATTCATTCTTTCACTATGCGTACTACACGCGTACGACAAGAGGAAGCGATAAGACGAGCGCGAAAGAGAGGGTACGCGGTGCGTCGAGGAGAGAGATATCAGAGCGATAAGACGCGCGTGACCGAGGAAACGCCGCGCGCTCAATATTTTATTTATTATTCGGAGAGCGATGGTATATTTTGCCAATAATTGTATTACTTATTTTTTTATTTTATTTTATTTTATTTTATTTTATTTTATTTATTATTTATTGTTTATTATTTATTATTATTTATTATTATTTATTTTATTTATTATTTATTATTCGTTACTGAACGTTCGCCGATACATAAATAAACGACGATCGAGATATTAGACGAGCGCGAAAGAGAACGCGGTGCGACAAGGAAAAAAGATATCAGAGCGATAAGACGCGCGCGACCAAGGAAACGCCGCGCGCTCGATATTTTATTTATTATTCGGAGAGCGATGGTATATTTTGCCAATAATTGTATTACTTATTTATTTATTTTATTTTATTTTATTTTATTTTATTTTATTTTATTTATTATTTATTGTTTATTATTTATTTTATTTATTATTCGTTACTGAACGTTCGCCGATACAGGGAAGGAGCGGGGAGATAAATAAACGACGATCGAGATATTATTTTTTTAATGCGCGACGTAAAGTATTCGATACAGTAACTATTCGTGAACGCGGTTCTCCTCCTCCTCCTCGTCGTCGTCGTCGTCGTCGTCGTGTCTGACTCGCCTCTTCCTGGTACCGGCGTCGTCGTCTCTGACAACCCGCCTCTTGTTGGTGCCGGCGTCGTCGTCCCCGGTACCGGCGACAGTGTCGTCGTCGTCCGCGTCGTCGTTCTTAACCTCGAGGGACCGCGAAGTTCCCGCGTCGTTGACCTGCGCGCTCACCTTTCGGGTCTCGCGCTCGAGAACCTGCATATCCGCCAGGGCCGCGTCGATCAAATTAGCCCTCACATCTTTGACTAGTTTTATCGCGCTGAATCTGAAAGAATAAGAAGAACGCGTTATCGCTCGCGTTTCGCGCGATCGAGAGAGGGAACGGAAAAACCGATACTTACGTTTTTTGGAATATTTTCTTCCTCTCGTCGAGGAAGAATTTGACCCTCAGCGACGGAGGCATGCTACTAGTGATATTCTCTACCGCGTGGTAGATACTCTCCGCGCACTTGGCCATCAACTTGGCTCGACTCGCCACGTCCTCCGTGTTTACCCTAAGAGCGTGACAAGCGTGCACCAGATCTTTCAGCTGCTCCATGACAAGAAACTTTAACGAAGTCTCGCGAACTAATAGTTCTTATATACTGCGCGAATGACGATATCGGTGGTAAGAGTTCGAGAATAAAGCTCATCTCTTTCTTTCGAAAACATGAAAAACGCAATACCCCTATCCCCTTTTTTTCTTTGTTGGAGAAAAATTATCTATCTCGAGCGGAAACGTCAATCGTAGACTCATCCCCTGACCGCAAAAATAGACTCGTCGGAAAATTATCTATCTCGAACGACTCACCCCTTGACCGCGAAAATCCGGTTGTCGGAAAATTATCTATCTCGAACGACTCGTCACCCCGGACGTCGATTTCCTGTAATTCGAAAAAATATTTACCCCCCGGACGTCGATTTCCTGTTATTTAAAAATTATGTATCTCGAACGACTCGTCCCCCGGACGCCGATTTCCTAAAATAGACTCATCTCGAAACGCGAAAAAACGAGCGACTTTCGACGACTCTCGCACCTTTGGCGGTTCTTGTCCTAAAAATCCTCTCCACCCCGCGTCGCGACAATCGCTTCTCGACACCCGTACCTCCGTCAATCACGCTCCAGCCGTGACGCACGTTGCTTCTCGTTTTCACCCCCTCTCAGCGATGTCGCGCGCGCGCGTCGCTCTGTGCGCGATCGCCGTCGTCGTCGCGGCGAACTGCGAGTCCAACGAGAGCGAGGTGGCGACCCGATATCTGCGGAAATTTGGATATCTGGACAACGATCTACAGAGGTATTCGTCCGGGAACACCGACCGAGATCTCCGTCAGTCCGTCGAGCTGTTCCAGGAATACTACCGACTACAGGGCAACGGCGAATTGAACGAGGAGACGCTAAATCTGATGCGCAAACCGCGATGCGGCGTCGAGGACATGTCGGAGCGCACGTACGCCCCGCTCACGCGCAAATGGCCGAAGACGCATCTCAGGTGGAACTTCCACCTGGCCACTACGCAGATGCTGAAGACGGCTAAAGCCGCGTTCGATCTGTGGACGGCAAATTCGTCGCTGACCTTCGAGCGCGATTTGCAAAACCCCAACATTCTGATATCGTTTCGCGAGGGTCTTTACACGTACGCGGGCTCTCGATTGGACGGAATGTGCTCGGCGGATCTGGACGGTCGCGGCGCACAGTGGGGCCAAATCCCGAAAAGCTGGCCAAAACCTAAAAAATAAAAATTCGATTCGGAGATTTTGACTGGTGGGATGGGTAGAGGGATGTTTGGTGCATCCAATTGTAAAAGGAAAAGGCCCTATCCTCATACCTGCGTCTGTGAGCTCAGTTCAAAGTTAGCCTTCGTTCGGAGCGCACGCATCGCGTAACAAAGGAAAGAAATTTACGGGATATCATATTTCGGATAGCTTGAAAGTGAAGTGTTCGATTTTAATTCTGCAACATGGAAATGACTCCTGCAGGTATGTAGAAAATGTTTTTACACTAACATAACCTATAAATTTAATTTTTATTGTGTTAAAACAAGGCATAATTCGGCCTTACGAAGACAATATAATTTTATAAACTTCTATTTTTAACTGGATGAAAAGTTATATATTCCGCTATATTCCGCGAAGATCCAAGTTTAGGGCTTTAGTTCACTTTATTATCTTGCGAAATTCACAAAAATTAGCTGCCGAGAGCTGCCTATCATGCTGTAATGATTTTTTCGCTTATTATCGCTACGTAGCTCGTTTGCGACTTGTCGATTGTTTCGCTTCAGGACAATGACTCGGCTTGAAAATGCTTATGTCCTTTTGTTTTTTCGGTAATTATTATTTATTAGTAATATTTAATGACTCGGCTTGAAAATGCTTATGCCTTTTGTTCTTTCGGTAATTATTATTTATTCTTAGTAATATTTTTTGTCAAATAAATAAATTTTATTTTTTAACGTATTAATTTAAACTAAATATAATTGTGTTTTTCTTACAGTGACTGTTGCAACCGAAACGGAATATGTCTCTACGATTGACACGATTTGGATCTACGATTCGGAAGTTGATTCTGACGTGGATTTAATTCCGATTCTGACGTGGACTTAATTCTGATTCTGACGGATTCCGATTAATTATCTCCAGTAATAATTTTAAATCATGTTTTATCTGGTGACCACTATCGTTTTAATATTATTTTATATACATATATATATTTGCTTAGGTGTGCTAGTATCGAGCCTATAATTTTTTCTTTATTAAAAAAATTTACATATTTTTCACACATGCGTTCACCATATTAGATGCCATTTTGCTTACAGTAATTTTGGCTTGGGATTTGTAATCAGCGACCTCAAAAACCCCTGTATACTAATTTTCATTAAAGTCTGATATTTTTTTTACATGTGTGACTGCCATATTGGATCCGCCATTTTGTTTACAATAATTTTAACTTTGGATGTGTAATCAGCGACCTCAAAAACCCCTGTATACTAATTTTCATTAAAGTCTGATATCTTTTTTACTTGTGTGATCGCCATATTGGATCCGCCATTTTGTTTACAATATTTTTAACTTTGGATGTGTAATCAGCGACTTTAAAAACACTTGTATACTAATTTTTATTAAAGTCTGATATCTTTTTTACACGTGTGACCGCCATATTGGATCCGCCATTTTGTTTACAATAATTTTAACTTTGGATTCGTAATCAGCGACCTCGAAAACCATAGTATACCAATTTCTGCTCGATTCTAAGTTCATTTGAGGTTTTGGCCAGCTTTTCGGGATTTGGCCCCACTGTGCGGCGGGGTACTGGCTCACGCGTTCTACCCGACCGGAGATGTCGACTTCGTCTCGGAAGTGCACGTCGACAGAGCGGAACCGTGGCACATATACCTGACCGACAATCCCGCGGGAACACCGCATCTGCTTCAAACTCTGACGCACAAGATCGGTCACGCTCTAGGTCTGATGCACACGACCAACCCGGACGCGGTGATGTACGCGTTCGCGCCCGATAAGTCGTTCCCCGATAAAACTTGGTCTAGAGGACGTTCTTTCTATTCAACATCTATACGGCGCTAAGAAAAGCGCCAAATTTCCGAGAACGACGACGACGACCGCGCCGCCACCGACGACGACAACGACGACGACAACGACGACGACGAAGACCACGACGGTGGACGTCGAGACGGATCTGTGCGCTCTGCGGCGCCCGGACGTCGTGCTGGTGTCGAACGGCCGATTGTACGTCGCGCACGAACGACGCCTATGGTCGGTCGATCTCGACGGAAAAACCTACAAGAGGCCGATGCTGCTGACGGACTACATGAATTTTCTCCCCGAGAGCTTTACGCGTCTGACGGCTGCGTACGAGACGCCCTCGGGCGGTCTCGTGCTGTTCGCGGACAGGAGAGTCTACATGGTCACCTATCCGCGTCTGGCGCTGGTGCCGACCTGGCCGAGATCCTACGCCGAACTCGGAATTCCCGCAAACGCGAGGATCAACGCCGTGGTGAGCACGAACAAAGGGCGGACCTTCGTGATATACCACGATCAGATCGTGGGCGAGATGGACGATTGCTCGATGAGAATCGTAAAATTTTACACGATCGAGAAGATATTTCCGGGGATACCCTCCGGTGTAACGTTGGCGTTTCGGTACACGGACGGTAATCTGTATTTCGTCGGAAGGAAACAGTTCTACAGATTCAACGACTTCACGAGGACCGTAACGGCTGCCGGTAAATTCGACCTGGGGATTCTCGGCGTCGCTTGCCCGAGAGGGACTGCTGCAGCAATTGCGGGATCTCTTGAATCGATTCGTCAGAATCGACGCGCTCGCGAGCGGCGACAATACGTCGGAGGAGAGGGAGGAACGGGAAACGGAGCGATAAATCGCGGTTTCGCGTCACCCTTGAATCGGCAAGGAGGGTTGCAATATATATAAACGATCGTCCCCTGAGAGTGCCATCAGTCTCGCAACGACATGTACTCAACGCCGCAGCCCACGCTCTTCGAGGCGCGTTACTCGGACGGCGACCGCGATAACGTCGCCGGTGGAGCGATAAAGAGAGAGTTCGACGAGCGACCGGTGGAACCGAGCCAGAGCGACGAAGACGCTAGAAAAAAGACGTAATTCTCGACGCGATTCTCGTCGTTGTCGCGATTCTCGTAATTCACGATTCTCGTCGTTCACAGACGCGTCGCGAAGCACCCGCCGCGAATTCTGGGAAGGCGATACCAATTGACGAGAACGGGAAACAAGTTCGTCGAGGTCGGTATCACCGTAGTACTCCCCTGCTGCGTGACCGTCGTCATAGGGGATTGCCACGGCAAGGAGATATCGCTCTTGCCCGAGACGTGGAGAGAGTTTGATTGATTGATTGATTGATTGAGCTTTATTAGCCTTCTCGGCTATTATTTACATCAAATGCCTACAATTATTCAACATGAGGTACAATATATTCTTTTAACATACGTTTAAATTGATCTAATTTTTCACATTGCCTTAATTCAGTCGGTAAGGCGTTGTACATATTCAAACCTTCATAAAACAAACTTTTTTGTCCGCTTTTCGTTCTTCGAAATTGTATTGCAATACTCCCGGTCTGTCTCGTTTGCCTTCCACTCACATCTCCTACTATTTCTATCCTATTACCTAAGTGTTTTGGCAACATACCTTTTACTATCTTAAAAATAAAAATGGACACATTGTACCTTAGCCTCTGTCTTACATTCATAAACCTAAGAGTTTGCAGCATTAATTCTACTTTAGTATATCGAGAACATTGTAAGATGACTCTCATGGCTCGGTTTTGAGCCACTTGCAGTCGATTCAGCTGCGTTTCACCCATGCCTACAAACAACGTAGCACAATACTCAAAACGAGGTGCTATGATTGACTTATACACAGTACATCTAGTGTACACCGATATATCATTCCCTATTCTATTCAAAAAGCTTACTTTTTTCCCGATTTTCTTTAACATATAATCACAGTGATCCTCCCAACGGAGTCTACTATCAATCATAACACCTAAATATTTTGCATTCTCCACACGCTCTATAACAGTTCCATCCAAGCATTTCACTATTATGTTTGATTTCAATTCCTTTCTTATACTTCTAACTATCATATATTTGGTCTTATCCGCATTCAATTTCAACATATTTACATTTATCCATTCTTCAACTATACCGAACACCATATTCAATTTCATTTCTAATTCTTCACAGCTCTCTCCTGTTACACTCACGGTCGTGTCATCTGCAAATAACTTAAATCTACTTCCCTTAGGACAGATTTTAACTATATCATTTATATGCAGAATAAACAATAGAGATCCCAATACAGATCCCTGAGGCACGCCATATACAGTATCAATTAATTCAGAATATATATCATTGAATCTAACTTGCTGCTTTCTATTGCTTAAATATGATTTTATCCATTCCAATACAACTTCTCTTATTCCATACTGATATAATTTTTCCAATAATCTTTTTCTATCTACTGTCTCGAACGCTCTTTTAAGATCCAGGAATATCACTCCTACCATTTTTTTCTCCTCAACTAACTGCTTCCAGTCCTCGATAATACTTTGAATTGCCGTCTCACACGACTGATGTTTTCTAAATCCCGATTGATGTTCAGTTATTATTTCATTATCTTCTATAAATTTTTCCAACTGTTTTTTAACAACTAATTCTAACACTTTTTCATATATCGGTAACATATTAATCGGTCTATATTCGCTCGCTTTTTTTGGCTTATTTACCTTTGGTATCGGTATTATCGTGAATGTTTTCCACCCCTCTGGACATTTACCTGTACTAAGCGAATCATTTATCACCCCTACAAATTCGTCTTTTATCACGTGTATCACCATTTTTAGTATATTACTAGTTATCCCCTCCTCTGTTCCGCTCTTTTGTGGTAGTTCCCTAACAATTTGTATTAAATCGTTTGCATCAATTGGCTCAAAATTTTCCATGATATCCTTATTCTCAATTACATATATTGATCTCCTACCTGTTCTTTTCATCCCCTTATTATCAATAGATTTCGCAATATTACTAATACTTTGTACATAATATATATTAAATTTATCAGCTATATTACACTCTTCAATGTCATCAAATATTTCAAAATCTACATTATCAATGTCCACTGAGTCCCCTTGCTCACCTTTAATTAAATCTTTCAGAGTTTTCCACATTTTTGTAGGATCACCCTTATTATGATCTATTATATTCTCATAATATTCCTTCTTTTTTGTCTTGATAAGTTTTACTACTGCATTTCTTTCACTTTTGAAAAATGTCCAGTTCTGATCCGTACCTGTGCTAACCGCCCTACTGTAGGCCTCATCCCTTCTTACTGCCGCTATTCTTATTTTATCTGAAAACCATTTCTTCCCTTCCCATACTTTCGGAATTTTAAACTTTTTTTTAGGCGCTACAGTATCCAATACATTTACTATACTATTAACAAATTTCTCAGCCCTTGTATTTACATCTAACCCTTGACCTTGCTCAATTCTTTCCCCAATTATATTAAGAAATTCATCTACATCAAACTTACTATAATCCCTGCCTCTAAATTCTTTATATTTATTATCTTTTATATTTACATTTAATTCAACTTTGAGCCATGCATGGTCCGTTATTTTCGGTTTCTCATACACCTGCACCTTCACTTGATTATTAGAAAAAATTAAATCGATAATCGTTTGACTATCCTTTGTAACTCTCGTAGGATTATCAACATATTGCTTCATCCCTAAGTTTTGCATTACCGTTAATAATTTCTTTGAATAAAATGAATCTAGCATTATATCTATATTAAAGTCTCCTATTACCATACAGTCACCTTTTATTATTAAATTTTCTACTGTATCTTCTAAAAATCTCACAAAGTCACCATCCGACTCACTCGGCGAATGATACACTACCGCTATCACACCCCTATACATATTCTCTCTCATTTCTATCGCCACGCATCAACAGTTTGACTCTATCTTTTTCTTCTCAACTATCTTAAATTTAATATTATTCCTAACGTATAAAAAAACTCCTCCTGTATGTCTATTTTCAGCATCACATCTAACTATACTATATCCCGGTATATTGACCTCACTATCCTCTATTTCTACAGTCAATCTCGTCTCTGATAACGCTAAGATCGCAGAATTCCTTCTCTTCATAATCTGATGTTGTATCTCGTCCTTATGCGTCAAAAAGCTCTGAGCATTCGTATACCAAAGTAATTCCGCATCTTCCTGTAGTTGCTATTTCGCGTCTTCCCAGCCAGCTCTTTTTCTCTTCCTCTAGTACTCTCTTAAATGTCGAGCACTCCGAATCTACCGCCTCATGTTCTAAATTCAGCTTCAAATTGTACGTCTTATTTTTATACATACAATTTATACAGCTCTTTTTTGTTGCCGTACAATCGCTCGCCTTATGGTTTCCTGCACATTTGAAACATGCTTCCTGCCTCGTGCAATTCTTAGCCATGTGGAAGTAACCCCAGCACTTGTAGCATCTTACGACGCTAATAAAGTTGTATGCTACACATCTTCTCCAACCTATATTTAATCTTCCTCTTTTTATCATCTCTTCATGTGTATCATCATCTACCTCCAAAATCAGAGATCCCTCTACACGAGATCGCTCGTTATTCTTGTCTCTTCCATTATATAATCTCTTCACTATCCGCATACAGAGACCATCTCCAGCTACGCCTTCAATTTTATTCTGTTTCTTAATCGCATTTAACAACTTATCATCATCCATTTTCATTTCATCTTCTCCAACATTAATTATTTTAATCTTGGGTTTTTTCCACCGTGGCTCATCGATTTTAAAATCCTCTCCCATTGTCGCCTGAACCTTGTCCTTTAACCTCTTCATTTCTTCACCAGTCTCACATCCAACAATAACTGCTCCTTTACTTCCTTTTCTCATTTTTGAGATTTCAACTTCCATGTTCTTAATGTCGATTTTTTCGTTTACTATTTTCTTTGTATCTTCACTTTCCTGTTGTATTTTCGGTTTGACAATCAAAATATTCTCTTATTTCTTCTCTCTAACCGCTTCACTGTAGCTCCTCTGCGCACCTCCTGTCGGTCTGTATACTCCTTCCCGTATCATTCTTCTCAATTCTTCCATTTCTTGCTTAACGCCTCCCATCTCTTCTCGAACTATCTCCTTGGTCCACGTCTTAACTTCTTTTTTACATGCCATTTCGTCTCTCATTTTTTTCACCGTTTTGATAAGCCAATCTATCTTTTTATCCACATCGGATGTTATGCCTGCCGCTCCGCTCACGGCTATTGACCTATTTCCACTACCTTGTGCCGTACTCATTTTTGCCGATCCTGTTGTTTTTTCTGCCGATGCCGCTGTTTCCGTCAGCGATACTGTACGCTTTATCGCCGAACTGGAATCCCCACTCTTGTTGTCTTTTATAGTAAATATTTCGTACTTTTCATTACAAGGGATAAGTTCATTATCCGCATTATACACTTTATGCAGTTTAAGACAACTTTGATGAAATCCTTTGTCACACGGTATGCATTTATACAACTGCGTTTTTATCTCCTTTTTACACGCCCTACATATACAGTTACTCGCCGACTCACTCATGGCTCATTACCATATAATATACCGTTCTTCCTTATCGACTACCTTATTGCCCAAAGTTTTAATTCGTTGCCACCATTGGCGTAATCACGGCAACAACGTGGCAATATTCATTATGCCGAATCACCAAAGCCAATATCTCCACAAAATCTTTTCATTTATTTCACTCCAATTCAAGACAACACAATTGTCTCAAATCATCACTTCCACTAACTCTCCGTCCTTAACTGCACCTTTGATGAAAATCACCAGTTTAAGAAACTGATATTTCCACCGAAATACCCGCTTATTGCAGGAGCACACTATGACACGTCTACTCAGACGTGACGCGGTTGAGAGAGAGAGAGAGAGTTTCTCGACCAGAGACGCGTCGTGCAGTCCCATCTGTGCGGCAAGAGCGAGAAGCGAATCCCTCCGCCGATATGTCTCGCCGACGGAAACCTGACGCTGCGATTAGGAAGGATGCAAAATCAACCGACCCTGCGCATAGAAACGTTCACGACGCGTCGTATCGCGTCGGCGAGCACGGCGCTTTTCCTCTTCGATCTGGAACTATGCATCAACCGCGTCATCGTCGCTCTGTCCTCGATGACCGGTAAGGTCGACTCGAGGCTGTCGCGCTTCGTCGCCATCGCGGCCACCATGGAGAATCCCGCGAACATTCCGAGGGCGATACGCGAGAGCGAGACGTTCGACCGCAACGATATCGTCGATTGCGAGTTGGCCGTTCTGTGTTTCAGAAACGAAATGTAACGAGAAAAAAACAATAAAAAGAGAGAGAAAATCAAACCTCGTCGTGTGTCTTTCATTTCTTTTCCTATTATTTAAAACCAGACGGGAGGGAAACGGGAAAATAAGAAGATGCAAATTTTTTTCAGATACGTTTTTTTATTTTTCTTTCGCGAGATACATCTCTCAAAAGTTGCCTCGCCCGATCTCGTAGGTGAGATCCTTCGTCTCCTTCTGGATCCCCGGAACCTTCTTCAGATCGTCCGCCACGAGATCCATCAGTTGCAGTATCAACCGCCGCTTGCGATCCGTGCGCGAGAGAGAGGTGAGAAACTGAGATCTCACCTTCGCGTATCTCCACCATTCGCGCTTGTCTCTGCTGACGATGTCCTTGACGTCGAAGACGTCCATGCGAATCAGCTGAGACCCGATCTCCCCCGGCGACCTGAGGGTGAAGAGTCGTTGGTCCTTCATGCTCGAGACGTACTGCGGTACGCGATCCAGATCGCGGTCCGACGACAGATCGAACAGCGCGTCGAACCCACCGCCGCTGTGGTCCTCCTCCTCGCGTGGCTCGTTCGCGGCGTACGCGTGATCCGTCGACGCCGCGAGAGCGTCGACGGGGGAATCCGACGAGACCGCGCGCGACGTGGTGGCCTTGACGACGGTCGACGGACCGTTGACGTAGCTCTCGTATTCGCTGATCCACTCGTAGAACGTATCGTGCGTCATCAGGCCCTTAACCAGCGACGAGTACACCTTCGACGGAAATTGGGCGCGAACGAAATGATACATATCGTTCGCGGAACAGGTCGGACTCACCGGACCTTCCTTCAGCCACAATCCGTAGAGCTCCGTGATCGCGCTCCTTATCTCCTCGCCCTCGCGCGCGCGACGCGCGCCGATATTTCTCTGATTTATCAGGTATCTCGACACGTTCCCGAGAAACTCTCTCAGGTTCCACGTCGCCGAGCGCTCCGATCTCCATATCTCGTTCAACAGGTCGATCAGGGCGAAGGTCGGCGATTCGACGTCCGTAAGCGCGCCCACCTGCAGCGAATCGTCCAGAATCGCCATCATTTCCGCGTCCTTCTGCTGACTCTCCGCGACGTTCATGTCGATCACGTTTCTCGCGCTCTGATGGACGTCTCTCGCGCTACCCGCGTTTTATACAGCGCTCCGACGAGATTGATCGGTCCGATAGGACAAAGGAGCGCGCGCTCGAGAATGACCACATCTCTCGTCCTTGAAAAAAAAACCCCGTCGTCGCTACCCCGATAAAACCCGACTCTAGGGCGCGTCGCTATCTCACCGCGGCGACCTCCGTTCGAGGAGCGCGCGCTCATCTCTCTCGTCCTTGAAAAAAAAAAAACCCCGTCGTCGCCACCCCGATAAAACCCGACTCCAGGGCGCGTCGCTATCGCCCAACCTCGAGACTTGCGAAAAAAATCGCGCCAGTGCCCGGGGAGAAAATCTCAACGATCCGCCCCTGGGCGCGGGGAGGTCCGCTGCGGTAAGGGGAAAGAAATTTTTCCCTCGCAGCCCACCTGCCCCTCGCCCACCGCTTACGGCTTCCCCCACGCCCCGCCGCAGCCCGTCCCGACCCCCCTGAATTCGCTCCCGGTGCTTTAAGGCTAGTACTGTCCACCAACTAATATGGATACCCTTTTTTGATCTTCTTCTGCATCGAGCCCTCATATCTGAGGTGTCGTGATCTCTCCAATTTCTAGTATATGTGTACCTTTTACAAAAAGGTAAAAAAAAGTCGCCAAGCACGCGTGGTATACCTTGAAAAAATCGAAGTAGTTGTCTTTGTACCTCAAAAAAATCCAAGTAATATCTTTACCTTGAAAAAATCGAAGTAATATATTTATTACAAAAAAAAGAAATGATATCTTTAAATTATGCGCCAATTAAATATATATTATATCGAAAAATAACTATTGTTTTTTTTTTAAATGTATTCCCATTAAAGTGAAAAAATTAATATAAAATGTGAAAAATTTTAGTGAAAAAAACTTGGCGCTGCTAAACGTAATAATATATATTAATGAAAAAATTTCTAAAAATGGAAAAAATACTTTAAATTAATGTGTGAAAGTCTCTACATTCACATTGTAATTATTAATTTAATATTTTAAATTAGTTATTTATTGCTTTTAAATATTTTAAAATTTTGCAGCGCCGTTTTTTTCACTAAAATTTTTCACATTTTATATTAATTTTTTCACTTTAATGGGAATACATTTTTTAAAAAAACAATAGTTATTTTTCGATATAATATATATTTAATTGGCGCATAATTTAAAGATATCATTTCTTTTTTTTGTAATAAATATATTACTTCGATTTTTTCAAGGTATACCACGCGTGCTTGGCGACTTTTTTTTACCTTTTTGTAAAAGGTAATTTTGTACGGATATCACCTCCTTTTGTTATAGATACATCAAACGCCATAATGCCTATCGACATCGACATTTATGTCTGATAAAAGCAAATGTAAATATTTTTTGTATTATAACTTACAAGAATTATATCTGAGAGTTTGACATCCTTAAATGTGCAGTGTCGTTTGTATAAATTTATAAATCATTAAAAAAATTAAGACATAAAATATGAATATATTAGGCAAAGTCAAATTTGTCGAGAGCACATTATGCAGTGTTTGCTATAAATAAATTTTGTCGAAATAAAAACAGATTTGATACAGAATTTGACACGTACGATGCTATTGGCAGAATGTCATAGTAGATAATATACAGGGTGTCCCAGAATATTTGGAACTTTTCTCAAAGACAGATAGAACGGACTCAACTGAGTCGAAAAGTCCTTTACCATTTTGCAATGTTCGCAATAGGTAACGAGATATTAATAATTAAAAATCGCCGTATTAGCCCGGCCTACCGCCAAATGCAAGCGCGCGGCGAGATGCGGCCACCCACTGCCCACCGATCGATATCCGCGGTCGGCGCGCGGGGAGTTGTTTACTACAAGCGGCAATACGAGTGGCGCGTAACGCTGGGCCCCCGTTCTGAGATAAGATAGTTCCTCGCCTTTTTTTAAATAAAAATAAAATTGTCAAACGGCACAAAAATTTTCTATGTGTACGTGTACATGCATGTGCACGTATGCATGTATGCAACGCTAAAAAAAGTATCAATTTTACTGCATAAAAAAGCGGTTACTCAATTTACTTTTTTTCTTTTAGTAAGCAACGGTTATTTTTAACAAAGAATAATTTCTTGATGATAATGTTAAAATGTACTCATCACAAATTTTAGAAAAAGTCATTATCATGTACCCGCAAAGAGAATTTATATATTTTTTTAAAAGAATGTAACATTATAAAATTTTATCGAAGAAAAGTTAAAATAATAAGCAAATCAAATTTTTATTTTTATTTTATATTCTTCTATGAACTTATGAAATATTAGAAATAAGTAATATTTATTTAATTCAAGTAATTTATAGTATGTTATTTGTATGTGTGTGTATGCAGGCAAAGAAATGTTAAGTAAATATTATTTATTTTCAAATTTTTAAATAAAATAATAAGTGAATTTTAAGACTATTATTAAGAAAATATTCTTAGTAAAAATAACCATTACTTAGAAGAAGAGAACTAAAATTGAGTAATTGGTTTGCTTAATTCTTAGCACTAGAATGATATTTTTCTGCGTGTGCGTACGTGAATAACAATCGCAATATAAGATCGCGAGCCAAAAAATAATTATTTTTTCTTTCTGTGGCAAGAAAATGATAGAGCGCATTTCCACACCACCTTGTGGTAGATAGCAATTAAAACTTTTAAAAGAAGCGTAAACATTAAAGTAAGTAATAAAAATACCATTCTAGTGCTAAGAATTAAGCAAACCAATTACTCAATTTTAGTTCTCTTCTTCTAACAATAAGTAATGGTTATTTTTACAAAGAACATTTTCTTAATAATAGTCTTAAAACTCACTTATTATTTTATTTGAAAATTTTAAAATAATTAATATTTACTTAACATTTTTTTGCCTGCATACACACACATACAAATAACATACTATAAATTACTTGAATTAAATAAATATTATTTATTTCAAATATTTCATAAGTTCATATAGAAGAATATAAAATTAAAATAAAAATTTGATTTGCTTATTATTTTAACTTTTCTTCAATAAAATTTTATAATGTTACATTCTTTAAAGAAAAAATATAAATTCTCTTTGCGGGTACATGATAATGACTTTTTCTAAAATTTGTGATGAGTACATTTTAACATTATCATCAAGAAATTATTTTTTGTTAAAGATAACCGTTGCTTACTAAAAGAAAAAAAGTAAATTGAGTAATCGCTTTTTTATGCAGTAAAATTGATACCTACTTTTCTGAGCGTTGCATACATGCATACGTGCACATGCATGTACACGTACACACATAGACAATTTTTGTGCCGTTTGACAATTTTATTTTTATTAAAAAAAAGATGAGGAACTATCTTATCTCAGAACGGGGGCCCAGCGTTACGCGCCACTCGTGTGTAACCATTGCCGCTTGTAGTAAACAACTCCCCGCGCGCCGACCGCGGATATCGATCGGTGGGCAGTGGGCGGCCGCATCTCGCCGCGCGCTTGCATTTGGCGGTAGGCCGGGCTAATACGGCGATTTTTAATTATTAATATCTCGTTACCTATTGCGAAAATTGCAAAATGATAAAGGACTTTTCGACTCAGTTGAGTCCGTTCTATCTGTCTTTGAGAAAAGTCCCAAATATTCTGGGACACCCTGTATGTATAGTAAAGTTTGTTAACAAAATAAGGCAATTAATAATTTATAATACAAACTACACTGCACATTTAATTAAGGATGTCACTGTCAGATATAATTTTTGTGTTATAATACAAAAAATATTTAGATTCAATTTTACACATATATTTGATAGTCATTATTAGAGAAAAAGAGAGAGAGAGGGGGGAGAGGGGAAAGGGGGAGAGAGAGAGAGAGAGAGAGAGAGAGAGAGAGAGAGAGAGAGAGAGAACGCGAGCGGGGAACGCGAACGGGGAACGCGAGCGGGAAACGCGAGCGGGGAACGCGAGCGGGAAACGCGAGCGGGGAACGCGAGCGGGGAACGCGAGCGGAACGCGAGCGGGGGACGCGAGCGTGACCGCGAGAAAGAGCAATACGTACGATAGATATAACCTCGCCATCCTCGCTCAGGGTGTATCCCAGGAACCAGCCATCCACAAGGCGCGAACTCTGTCACTCTAGCACTCATGTACTCCGTTCGGAGTGTTCGGACGCGACGACGCGGACGGAATATTTCTCGACGACGCGGACGTTTGAAGCGGCCAATTATATGTACGAGTTTGACTCGCGAGTCCGGCTCGGCGAGCTTGATTCGCGAACCGGACTCAATCGTTTTTCACCACACACACACATACACACACACACACTCCCGAATAGTCTCGATTCTATAATCTAATCTCGACGACGCGACGCGGACGTCTAAAGCAGCCCATAACATGTACGAGTTTGATTCGCGAGCCGGACTCAAACGTTTTTCACCACACACACACTCCCGAATAGTCCCGCCCGAAATTTGGCTCGTCGGACGCCGAGCCCGTCTCGTAACATCTCACCCACGAACGAGTAGAAACCGAGCCGAGCCGGACTCGCGACGTGTATGGGCAGCTTTATGGTTATGTTATGTTTACATGTGTCACATCACATGTGATCGAACTAATGCCAGCGCCGCATCGCATAACGGCAAGGCTACGAAAGTTACAAAATCAGCAACTCCAGTGCTGCTGCCGCGCGCCGTGGCGAGACTGTAAAAGTTACGATCTGGGACGATGATGACGTATCTTAATTGAAAATTTCACACTTTATCCTATGCATCGTAATATCTCCGCTCGTAGGGCACGTAGCGGAAAAATAAAAACACTTTTCTTATATAAATTTGGTCCAAGCTTTACGATAAGCCTAGTTAGAACTTGATCCGTTCACTGGTTATCGAGATCTAAAAATCTCGGGTACTCGCAACTCGTCGCGTCGCGTATATAGAGCCACGGCTGTCTCGCTCCGCGCGTACTTGGCGCGAGACACTACCGTGTCTCTTGATCTTCTGCATCGAGCTCTCATGTCTGAGGTGTCATGATTCCTCTAATTTCTAGTATATGTGTACTAAAAAAGATTGATTCAAATGTTTTGAATATAAACTAGACTCGTATTGAAATAATCATTATGTTCAAAAAAAGAAAAACTTTCGATCGGATGATGTACGATAGATGTTAAACTGGATTATAAGCCGCTGTGTAAATGTAGTCTATAATAATTGTAAAATTATGATAATGTTTTCTTATTAAAACACGTTTTTTGTTTGTTGCTTTACAAATTTATATCTTTATTAAATACTTTTATAAAATGTGCGTATCATGTTAAATCTATATGGCAAAACGTTATAAAAATAATATTACTTGGCAGTGCATTATACGTTTATATATATTGTGACGTTGCGGCACCGCCGCGCGTGGCCGCGTCCCCGCCGCCGTCACAAGGCGCGGGGTTCGCGCCCAATGACGGACCGGGAGTACACCGAGCGCCGAGATCTCCAAGGGGCATTAGTTGAAATGTTAGGAATTGTTATTTATGTTGTGGTGATTACTTTTATGAGCGGCACCCCACCGATTGAAGAGGAGGACGCCGCACCGAGGATAAGCTGTCGGCGAGAATTTACGGCCCACCCGTTAGAGGCTCGAGAGGGGCGGCCCGGCGAGGCGAAGCACGAGGCGGCGATCGGAGGATGAGGAGCTCCACGTGAGCAGGGGCGGTCACGGGTATCGTCGCGAGGACGCACTGCGCCCCGAGCCCGAGGAATCACGAGCCGCGTACACTAACGGGCTGAGTTGCCGGATCCAGAGATGGAGTATCGGCGGCCGGAGCCAACAGCGAGGCGGTCCCCTCCCCCGGAGGAAAACGAGGGCGAGACGGACCCGAAAAAATATAGCGAGGGTGCAAGGCACCCCTCCGATCTACGGCGTTGCGTTGCGCGGATCGAAGGGATCACGCGCAACGTCGATGACGGCCGTGCCGACGCGCAATGCGGTCGCGCAACCCCCGCGTGGGGGCGAAGAGTTCGACTCGCGATCGAGTGCGACGTCGCTCTTCCTCTTCTGCGCTGTCCGCCGAGCCGAGTACACTGTTTCGCGCTGTCGTGTCACCGTGCGTTTGTGAGGTGGAATCCCGGCCCGTTAGCGGAATCTCGAGCCGCAGCCGACCCGAGCGAGCGAGGAGACCGTGCCGGCGAGGACTATCCACGGGGAGCAGCGTATCGGTGAGGTCGCCCGTGAGATATTCTGTGAGCCACGAACGGACTGCGAGGGGTCGCGCTCCTGCTCTGTGGTCGACCCGCCATTTTCGCGTTTCGTAGTCGATCAAGTTGCGATCGAACCCTATTGCCTGGGGTTGTCGCTTAGAGTCTTGTCGACTTAATTTTCGCGTTTCGTAGTCGATCAAGTTGCGATCGAACCCTATTGCCTGGGGTTGTCGCTTAGAGTCTTGTCGACGTAAATTTTTGGTTTGGTGGGCGGTCGACACCAAGCGCGAGGGGCCCCGAGAGCGGTTGTCGTGGGCGTTAGGTATCAGGGAACGAGCCTCTGGAGATCTCCGGTCGAGGAAGCGCCGGAGAGCCCCCGGATATCGGGGTACGCGAAACGCGAGTGATAACGTGTTGCGGCGAGTGTTCACGTTCGCACCCGATTCGACTCGCGTGAGGGCCGTGTGTTGGTCGCGCACGTTTCGTATTCGTTTAAGTGTCGGATGAATCCCGATTATATTTCGCGAGCGGCGTAGGGCCGCGTATCAGTTGCCGGTTATATTTCGCGTGCGGCGTAATTATAGCGTATTTCGTGCATTAGTCGCTGTATCGGCAGTCGCGATATTCTTGTGATATATCGCGATATTATCTTCGTTGTCGCGATCTGTGCTATTTCGTATACTTCCGGTTTTCTTGCAATTCGCGCTATTTCGGTATTATTTCGTGCGTATCATTCTCCATGTAATTTTTCGTATTATTGCGTATTCTCTCTCGTATTTTCTTTCGTACTAGATTCTATATTAGCTGTCGTTTTAGATGCTTGCGAGCGGAGTTAACATAATTCCTCGCGTGTATTTTGCGGCCTGCGATCGTCGCGGCATTATTTCTTTGATTCATTTTGTACGTGCTGTCGTTTTATACTACTTGCTGTCGTCACCGTTGTTCCGACGCGCTTCGAAGTCGCTTCCCAGATTCTGAGAGTCATTGTTAATCCTATTTCTCCGTCGACCGAGAAAACAAATGCTGTTATTCGCCCCGTCTTTGTCAACCGACGGGATAAACTCTGTGCTATTAACTGGCTGCGATCGGAATAAATGTAGTTATTATTAATTAAATTAGCGACTTTCGCGCGACTTATTCACCCGTCCCCCGCCTTCCTGAGCGCTGCCCGGCATCTACCCTGCCCCTCCACCGTTAGGTTGAGCTAGCCAGCCTCTCGTGCCGAAGGTATCCTCGATCTTATCGATTTTCGCGAGTTTCGGCTATTGTTTCGCGATTCGGTGACGCGTCGTTGTACGTGTCTGGCGCTCAACAAAATTTTTCGCGACCGATCGATCGCCTTCCGGGTACGAGGGACCCCGATTTAGAGAGGCCTAACATCCCGCTCTCCCTTTTGATCCGCTGTTTGAGAAAATAGCGTGACAATATATATGTATATAAGAAAAGACTATCAAATATATCTTTGGTCATATATCTCTTGCACACAAGGTAAAATCTACATATTTAATTACAATGAAGTACATATACAGGGTGAGTCATTTTAATATATCAACGCTAATATCTCGAAAAATATGGAAGATACGGAAAAATGTTTCAGACAAAAGTTGTATGGTCTAAAGGGGGACATAAGATGGTGCCAATGATTTGACTTTGGATGGTCGTTTGAAGCTCACGTGAACGTCACCTTCAATTTCTTAAACGGAACCCCCTATATTGTAGTATATCGTTTGAAAGGGCATAAAATAAGAAAATTTTTGGCGCTACCCAGAGGTTAATACGTTGACCCGTTCGGCAGTTATTTAGGGTCAAAAATTGACTTTTTCCAACTTTGACTTTAAATAACTCGCGAACGGATCAACGTATCGACCTCTGGTTTGCGCCAAAATTTTTCTTATTTTATGCTCTTTCAAATAATATACTACAATATGGGGGTTTTACTTAAAACCTTTTACTGTCCCAGGGGACTGCAACTCAAAAATTTGAAATGGAACCCCCCTAATATTGTAGTATATCATTTAAAAGGGCATAAAATAAGAAACATTTTGGCGCAAACCAGAGGTCGATACGTTGATCCGTTCGGGAGTTATTTAAAGTCAAAGTTGGAAAAAATCAATTTTTGACCCTAAATAACTGCCGAACGGGTCAACGTATCGACTTTTGGTTTGCGCCAAAATTTTTCTTATTTTATGCCCTTTTAAACGATATACTACAATATAGGGGGTTCCATTTAAGAAATTAAAGGTGAAGTTTACGTGAGCTTCAAACGACCATCCAAAGTCAAATCATTGCCACCATCTTATGTCCCCCTTTAGACCATACAACTTTTGTCTGAAAGATTTTTCCGTATCTTCCATATTTTTCGAGATATTAGCGTTGATAGATTAAAATGATTCACCCTGTATATTACGCATAAATAACTTTAGGAACTATAATCTTCGTATACATTTCAAAAGGCGCTTTATCGACATAAAAACAAAATAAGAGAAGATGAAAAAAATGTCCCGCTCTGAACTAATTTACAGCAAAATAGAAATAATTTGAAACAAAAATTCTGCATATTTCTCGCACTAAAAACAAATTCACATTTATATCATTAACTGTCGCTTTCTGTAGTCACTATTTGACAAGAATAATTACATATACGTAAGTTTAAATCATGTAGACACCGCCACAAGACGTAACTGTGCTTATAAAGACGAAACTGAATTATATAAGTATAATTGCAAAAAGATAAATATCAATACAAACAATGCCAATATACAAAAATGCTTTCTGACGCTACAAATTTTCAGATTGCAGCCTGCCTTTACAACAAAAAATTGCTTGAAACAGACAGCTTTTTACGGTTTTCTAACTCTAAGACGCTTTTCATAAGTATAGTATCGCATACCGGACATCGATAACGTTCCAAACGTTGCATTGAACGCAACAGGCAAAATGACCACAGGGTACAAAAATACAAGAGGGTTGCTATTAAACTTCATAGTTTAAATTATCCAGCTTTTGTAATGCTTGCCGTCCATTTGTCTGCAGCTGTCGATCAATTCTAGGTAAAACCAATTTTGGTAACTTTGTCATATCAATAATTAAAGGAAACGCCATAATTGGTCAGGACTGGATATTGGTTGTCCAATAAAATTATTCGTGAATTTTTAAGTACATATCATCACTCTAGTAAACCACGCGCCGTTACTTACGGACTTAAACGTAGCCACAACTAAAGCTAAAAAGAGTACCTATTCTCACACAATTAAATTGAAAATTAATTTAATTATCCACTAACACTCGTTAGTATATTCGAAAAAGGACGGGATATGTATAGAAGGATATGTATGCCCGGAAAGCAGGGAGGTCCAGGTTCGAATCCTGGCTGGGGTGTTATTTTTCGCAACATTTTCTTTATTACCCTATATCCTTCTATACATATCCCGTCCTTTTTCGAATATACTAACGAGTGTTAGTGGATAATTAAATTAATTTTCAATTTTATTGTGTGAAAATAGGTACTCTTTCTAGCTTTAGTTGTGGCTACGTTTAAGTCCGTAAGTAACGGCGCGTGGTTTACTAGAGTGATGATTTGTACTTAAAAATTCACGAATAATTTTATTGGACAACCAATATCCAGTCCTGACCAATTATGGCGTTTCCTTTAATTATTGATTATTATCTTATATACGGTCGTACTTTAAATTTGCTTATTTGTCATATCAATACTCCGCTCAGGCATGTTTCCATGTTCATTATAAGGGTTTTCTATTAATAAGAAATAATGCAATAAATAGTATACAAAAAATTTTCTAATGCAATAGTATAATAGATTTAAAAGAAAAGTGAAATTTGAAAATCGAAATGTAAAACATTGAAAAATGTAGATATCTATAAAAATGAACTATGTAGAACTATAGAACTATGTAGTCGACCACGAAGGTATTCGTGTTCTTTATTAACACAATATTTTATAAAATATATTACAGAGGAAAAAAAGAAAAGTTATGGCGTAAGTAGCAGCTTTGGGCGATGTATTTTGCAAATTTCCTATCTGCATGTCTTAAAAAATTTGAAAATACGTATAAAAAATTTGGAAACTTATATTTTTCATTCATTTTCATATTGTGTAAACTGTTTCTACACGTTATTTAGTATATAAATATGTGAGAGTATTATTGAAGTGATTACGTTCGATACAAGATACATCACATTTTATTTTGATGCATTGAGTAGACAAACTTTGTGTATAAATGTATACATTTTTTACATAAAATTTTACATAGAGTGGAAGAAATGAAAAAAAAAAAAAACAGAAATATACAAAATATTCTGAAAAAAGTAAGGTGATCAGAAAATTACCCCAACTGAAAATGGAAAATTGTCTATTATTTAAGAGTATATAAGCGTAAACAAAGATGAATTAAGAAGCATATAAGTAGGAATTAATAATTAATATCAAGTAAAAGGAAATGGTTGATATCAAGTAAAAGGTTGTGGATAATATCTTGTTGTTTGAATTTATGAGTATCTTTTCTACAAAGATAACGGTAATAGTTGAATCAAGAAAATATAAACTTTGACTTTTTCAAAAAGTAATATCTCTAATACTTAAGGGGAGGGCGCGACGGCCGGGAAACGGATTTGAATGAAACTTATTCCTGTAGTAACCCTTGACTAACAGTGAAACATAGTAAAGCGCTAGCGCGCAACTCTCAACCGTTTTCGAGAAAAAATTTTTTAAAAATCTTGCGACGCAAGTCTACCGGTTCGCTAGCGGTGAGATTCGACGAAGTGGCGTAGCCGCGCAGCTAAGGCGCGCGGCTGCTACGCCGCCGGCCCGGGTTCGATTCCCGTTGCTTTTGCAGATCTTTTATTTTCATTTTTTTTTTATTTGCATTAATAATAAAAACGTTGAATTAGAACAAAATAAATAAATTGAATAATTTTAACAAAAAATAAACGAAAATGCTTACCAAAAAAATTTTAATTCACAGTCATTAATAGTAATTATTTCTCGCTGCTTCAAACGTATATTTATAAACAAAGGACAATGATTAATTTTAACAAAAGTTGGAGCACTTTTGAAACGAGATGAGAATTTTTTGTCAGTCTTATTTCGAATAAAGAACGTATCTTTCTTTCTTGAACGCTCTCTACCTGGTGTGGTGAGTCCCCCTCCAAACTATATCCCTTTGTGACGTAAGCTACGACCGTTACTTCTGACGAAAATCTTCGACGAGCGACAACAAAAAAATGTATTTCTATATAATATCAGTATATATGTATATATGTATATTTCTTTATATTTTCTTGTTCATTGATTAAACAGTATAAGGGCTTCCGGTCAGGCGCGTGCGGTGAACGGTTGCTCCGAAATGTAAGGAGCAAATTGGAAGGGAATAGAGGTACAGGAGGCAGAGGAGAATGAGGAAAAGTAGTAGGGGAGGCAGGGGGAGTGCGAGGGAGGTGGAGTGCATGAAGGAGGAAAGAAAGTCGACAGGAGGAGCAGTCGAAGATGGTTAAGAAGGAAGGAGGATGAAGAGGTTAGGTTGACGAGAGGATGGGCGAAGGGGAAGATTCAATGGAGGAGTGGTGTAAGAGGAAGACGGAAGAGGAACACGGAGCAAGCGCGCAGAGAATTTTGGATAGGGAAGAAGGCAAGAAGTCCCGCATGCGCACAGGGGGGCTGACGTGGTGCGTTACGCGATGCCGGGTGGGGGCCGAGGAGAGGCGAGAGGAGGGATATCACAGACGGTGTATCCGCGACGGGCGGCGGCGGCGCACTGCGTACGGCCAGTGAGAGGGCGGAGGGAAGATGAGCGCACGTAACGTGAGAAGGAGCGATGGTGGCGCACGGACGGTTGCGAGGAGAGGTGGTTGGAAGCGGATAGGGTGGCGCTGGTCGCCAACGGAGTTGGCGGCTAGACGAGACGCTGATCTGACGCGGTACGAACGCAGGGGTCTACAGAGTCGGAAACTTGATATGGCGGAGGCAGTACCACGTGTCAGAGGATAAAACAAAGTGATAATCAGGTTAGAAGGGCGGCAAGAGAGCGGGAAGCAGTCAAGAAAGGTAAGATATGCGCGCAGAACAGCGAAGTAAACATGCTGACCGGGAGTCCGGAGGAGAGAGAATGCCAGTAAGAAGGGGGACAAAGCGAAGTGAAGCGTAGTGAGTAAGGCCGTGAATGACAGTCTCGTTTTGTTCGGAAACAGGTAGAGAGAATAATGCAAGGAAAGGGACGAGAGATGGAAGGAGAGGACCGCGTAGAGGGACTGAGGTACGAGATGGTGAGATGGATGGAAAGGATGTCGAGGGAGATTAGAGAAATAGGACTGGAACTCAAAAAGGAGGTAGGACGGGTGGGGGAGGAGTTGAGAGAAGAAATGAGGGAGATAAGGACGCAGTTGAAGAGGCTGGAGGTGGTGAAGAAGGAAGCGACCCGGGGTAGAAATGGGGGAAGGCAGAAGGAGTCAAACGAGAGTGGCGAGATGGGGGGGGGGAGGAGAAAGTCCGGAAGAACGTAGAGAGAGAGAAAGAAGGTCAAGGTTGCGTAAATAGACGAGATAGGGAGAAGCGAAACCAGAGAGAGATAGCGATGGCGGAGGAAAAGAGGAGCAGCAGAGGAGTGGTGAGGAAGAGGACGCAAAAGGAGGAGTCGGTTGAAAGCAGTGAAGGCGGGTGGGAGGAAGAAGAATGGAGCGGAGATTGGTGGGATGAGGTAATAAGAGAAGAGGAGGGGAGAAAAAAAGAAACGAGGAAACATAAAGGAAGAGAGGAGAGAACGGAACAAGAAAGAAGAGATAAAAGGGAGGAGAAAGTAAGAGGACGGAGCGAGTGTGAACAGGAAAAGGAGTCATGGACGGAAGAAGGGAATAGAGGAATGAGGACAGAGGGAAAAAGTAAGAGAGAAGATGTGTGGACGGAGAAGAAGCAAAAAGGGAGTGAAAGGAGAGAAGTGGAAGATAGAGAAAGAAAAAAGGGTAAAGGAAGAGAGAAGGAGGCAGAAAGGAAGATAGCAGCAAGAAAAGGAGAGGGGGGGTAGAGAAGGTGGAGAGGTATAGTGAGAGAGGGGGTAAAGGGAGAATGGAAGTAAGGAAGGAAGACAACGAGCGGAGCGCAAGAGGAGAGGAAGGAAGCGAAGACGATAAGAAAGAAAATCAGAGTAGGAGTGGAGGCGAGAGCGACAAGGAAAGAGGAAGGGATAGGATGGAAATGATGTCGACAGGAGGAGATAATAAGGGATTAGGAAGGGAGAAGGAGCTCAGAGAAAGAGAAAGCGAAGATGGAAAGGCGCGCAGGGAGGACAGGGGAGAATGGAGCTCGGGCGAAGAGGAAAGAAGAGAAGGGGGGAAGAAGGGGCGAGGATAAAGGCGCGGGAATTAGTGAAGAAAAGGGCGGAAGAAGTGAAGAGAGAGAGGGAAAGAAGAGAAAGAGAGAGAGCACATTGGGAAGATAGAGAGGAGAGGGAGAGAATCGCGAAGAGGAAAAAATCGTTGGTGTGGAGAGGGGTAGAAGGAATAGGACAAGCAGAAAAGAAAGAATTCATAGAAATTATTGCAGAGAGGGCGTTGGACAAAAAGGTAAAAGTGGAGGGACTGACAGAGATAAAAGGAAAAGGAAAGGATATAGTGATAGCTGAAATGGAGGAGGAGGAAGACAAAAAGGAACTATTTGGGAGGAGATGGGAGATAAAGAAGAGATGGGGAGTGACAGTGGACGAGGAGCTAACGGGAGAGGAGAGGTATAGGAGATGGAGATTAGAAGAGAAGGCAAGAGAGGAAAGAAGGAAGGGTAACGCGGCGGTGGCTACGAGCAGCAGATTATGGATAAATGGTAAGGAGATATTTTGGAATGAGGACAGGAAGGGTTGGAGAAAAGGGTGAAGAGAGGCAAGACGATTCGAAAGACGCTGGGGACGCAAGAGAAGATGAGGGGGGGCGATAGATGAGGAAATGACGAGGGGAGAGAGGCAAAGGAGATATGCAGGAGGATATGGGTGAATGGAGGGGATCATAGGAGGAGAAGTGGAGGATGGAGATGGAGATAGTGGCTATCGCAGAGTAGGTTTGGGCGATTTGTTTAGTTTTCTTTCTGTATACAGGGTTCGAGAATAGGAAGGAAAGAGTGACAGGAGGCACAGGAGAGGTTGAACAGAAAGAGGAAGGAATGGAGCGGATGTTAAACACGCTATTGGAGAAGGACGGGCGTGAGAAAGAGAGGGGCCAGGGGATAGGGTAAAGTCAGAGTGAAGAGGAAGGAAGGAAGTCGACAGAGAATGCCAGAGGGAACGGGGAGTTAAGAGGGTGGGGCGGGAAACAGTATGTGAGGTCGCCCAATGGCCAGGCTTGAGGGGGATAAGCTGTAAGGGGTTGGGTACGTCCCCACAAAACGCCAATATTTTGTAGCTGTATGGAAGGAGAGAAGAAGTTAAAGTGTAAAGGTTTGGGAAACGTTCCTAAAAAAACGCCCTTTTAGACCCGAGAGGGTAATAAAGTATACGTTTGAATTGAAATTGAAATTGATTAAACAGTATAAAAAATAGTTCATTATGTTTTATTATTCTAAAAGTGCTCCAACTTTTGTTAAAATTAATCATTGTCCTTTGTTTATAAATATACGTTTGAAGCAGCGAGAAATAATTACTATTAATGACTGTGTATTAAAATTTTTTGGTAAGCATTTTCGTTTATTTTTTGTTAAAATTATTCAATTTATTTATTTTGTTCTAATTCAACGTTTTTATTATTAATGCAAATAAAAAAAAATGGAAAAAAAAGATCTGCAAAAGCAACGGGAATCGAACCCGGGCCGGCGGCGTAGAAGCCGCGCGCCTTAGCTGCGCGGCTACGCCACTTCGTCGAATCTCACCGCTAGCGAACCGGTAGACTTGCGTCGCAAGATTTTCAAAAATTTTTTTCTCGAAAACGGTTGAGAGTTGCGCGCTAGCGCTTTACTATGTTTTACTGTTAGTCAAGGGTTACTACAGGAATAAGTTTCATTCAAATCCGTTTCCCGGCCGTCGCGCCCTCCCCTGTTAGAAAATTTCTAAGTATTAGAGATATCATTTTATACATAAAGTTCTAATACTTAGAAAATTTCTAAGTATTAGAGATATCATTTTATACATAAAGTTCTAATACTTAGAACTTTATGTATAAAATGTATTAAGTAGTATAATTAAAAAATTACCTTTTTATATAGTATTTTATATTCACACATATCTCTACATACTGCACATAGCATTTTTAATTTTTTATTATAATTATTATCATCGGATAATATCTTCGAAATTCACAATTAACACAAATAATGTGCCCGCACTCTCCAGCACCAAAAATTTCAACAGTGATATTTTCTGTGCATATAATGCACGTCATTGGCTTTAAATCTTCCAAATTAATATGTCGCAATTCACATCACGTTGACAATTCCCATTTTTGAAATCGTGACATATATTACAGTTTTGTATATTTCGGCCGACTTCTCTTTTCATATGCTCGGTTACAATTCCCGTCGTTTCGTAACGAAGTTGTTCCACACTTGTACAATGCAAAAATAGGCATTTTTATTGTGGCATATGGTGTTTTGATATTTAAAGCAGTATCTATATTTATGCAATAAACTACAATACATATCAAAACAGCAATTATTTTTAAATTTTTCGCAATCTTGAACGATTGGTTTTCTGGAATAAAAAGAATTTCATGTCACAGTAGGATGTATAATCAACAAGGGTTTTATATTAGTTGCAAGATACGTAGAAATCTAACCTCGAACCGAAATAAGCCATCTTCTCTTCTTATGAACGACAATCTAGCAGATGATAAACAATAACGACAAGAGCAATGTTAACGACGACAAGAGCAATATTAACGACAACAGCATTGAACAACATCAAAGTTCTAGTGTATACATACTAGATATATCGCGACTCGTATGGAACATAGATGCGTATCGCAACGGTAAAATTAAGTCTGTTCCTTTTCGGTACCTGCACTTGCTTGCACTCTCATTACTTAGGCTTGCACGCGTTTTACGATCTTGATAAACGGAAATGTATAATTGCTAGTCGCACAGATTAATAGACAGATAGCCAATGGCTCGGGTGAAAGCGAGACTACTATTTCCGTATTTTGATTACTGACAGACTTTGCCCCTAGGAGCGAATCCAGGCTAGTTGATGGCGAGACGGGTGAGAGGTGAGGAATGTTTCCTCTAAACACAGCTATCTTTTAATGTTCCAATGGGTGCTTTCCAATTGCAATATCCCTAGACACTTTCGTGCACACGGCGACACAAGTTGTGTTCCAATTGCCGTAATTGTCGACACAACGCTACACATCCGTACTCGCCCGAGAGCTACTAGTCGGCTGTGTAAGCTTGTGTTCTCTAGTGACAATGAAATAGTTATTAGCCACGGCGGCTATAAATCAGTGGCCGCGCATTTCTTTTTCTTTTATTTTTATTCAAAAAGGCGAAAAAACTATAAATCAACGAAAATATCAAGAGTATCATTGAAGTAATAAGTAATTCGAATTATCTTGTATCACAATAATGAATAACCCTACACAAAACCGTACACAGCGTACACATTAGTACACACTTTGTTCCAATTGAGTCGTGCACATCGTTACACTTTTGTACCTTACTGTGTATGTTTGTGTTAGGATGTGTTAAACAATTGGAAAGCACCCAATAATAGCTGTTAAAGTCCGAAAGTAATCGGCGCGCAGTTTAATATGTTGGAAAATCAGCGTATTTAATATACATATAGAAAATAATATTGAGCTGCCTTACATCCAAGCTTGGACCGTAGATGGCTATTTCCTTTAAATTGATTTCTATTATTACATTTGAAATAGGAATTTGGACAAAGATTAAGTATTGCACAGAGATTTCGAAAAATTGGACCTGAGTAGTAGGAAAATAAGACCAAGCAATTTTTATAAACCATATTTACAAAACTAGTACATATGAGTATACATTTAGTTATATATATTAGATATTATTATTATGTAATAAATAATATTATTATATTATTACAATATTATGTAATAACAATACTTCATATATACTACTAAATACATACCAATATATACTATTAGTATTACTACTTAAAACTTATTATTGCATCATACTTAAAACCTATTGTTGCATAATATTAAACTTTATTAATTAAAAAACTTTTAATGTTACATCAAGTTTTAAATATTATGTAATAGTAAGTTTCAAGTAGTAATATTGGTAGTATATGTATCAGGATATATACAGTAATATGTATTATTATTATGTGATATTTAATAATATGTAATGTCTTACAATTAAAATTAAAAAGTGCTATACGTAAAATAAAACTTTTAATAATAACTTAAACTTCTTTGTTTCCTTCATCTTCTTTCTTCATCTTTCTTCTAAGATATATCCTTGTAATATAAACTAAAGACACTTCTTTGTTTTCTTCATCCTCTTTCTTTGTCCTTTTTCCCTTGCTTAATCTGTAAATAATTTTTTTAAATTTCTTTAACTATAATAAAGTTAAAAATATATCTATAAAATTCTGATAAATTGAAAAATATAGGATATATGTTAACAGTATTGTGTTTCAATTATGATGTAAGTATTTATCTATATTTTGTTATAACAATTCATTAGATTGTATTTATAATCATTACTTTTTTTCTAAAATACACATGAAACAAAAAAAAAATTTCTTCATATTTTTATGGATCCTAAGAATAACTGAGAATAATAGAAAGAAATGTTAGTAAAACAAGATTTTTACACACACACACACACACACACACACACACACACACAGAAGTATGAAATATTAATGTCTATATATACACAAGATATTTTACAGATTACATTGGGTGAATTTATTTCAATATTCAAAAAAGCAGTTTAAAAAATAACTCAAAACATATACTCACATAGGCGAAACTCCACCATCCATTGGTGACATTGATGACATTCCTGGAGAGGAAGTGGCCCATTGATGTCCAATGGAAGACGGTGAAAGCAATATGTACAATATATGTGACCGCATCTTAATGCTTTTTTCCCATCTTCCATCAATGGGATGTAGCATTTGTTGCATGCTGGTACATATGCTGCAAGTACAATATACCTTTCATTAATTTATTCTGATATTTATATATTTATGTAGGAAAATTGACAAATACTATATAGAAACTTACAATTTCTAGCTGCTGTTCCACATGCCAAACACGGCCATAGGCATTTGCCCAACACATTTAACGTACATGTCGTAATCGGTAATTCTTTAGGAAAAGTCTCCCTTAAAATGTACGCTAACCGTTTCAATTCCTTAAAAACAGTATCCCGAAACGGACGTATGTTTTCATTAATTTCCAAGACTTCTTCATTTGGAACATGCACTCTCTTGCACAAATTACTTTTGTTACACATGGTATTATCACACCTCTCAACCTTGTTTTACACGAATTTCTTTGACATACACGAAGCAAGTAATCTCGACAAACTATCTTATATAAATATAAAAGTGTACGACAAAAGCAAATAAAAACGACAAAAGCTGAGAAAACGACACTAGCAAATACAACAATAGCAGAGTAAACAACAGTTTTAGCACATGTTCAAAGGAATAAACAGAAAGAAAACTAACCTAACCCCACCGGCTTTTTCGCGATACCGTTATAAGGCCTGTTCTAAAATACGTCGCATGTCGAAACGCAGCTAATGGCCCAATAAGAGTTCTTTTTCGAAGACGTGTCTTCTTATTGGACTATCGGCAGTGTTCCGACATTCAACAGCACGTACATACGTCATAAAAAATAATAAAAGTGTGCTACAAAAAACTACAAAATATAATTGCCAGAATCTACTAAAATCTACATAATTTTTAAGAAGTGCTACAAAATTCTACATGAAAATGCTAGAATTGGAACACTTTTGTAAATTTTTGTATTTTTTTAGTGGATCTTGATCTATAAATTTTTCGGTGAAACTACGTCAAACTACAACTAATACTGATATTGTTTTCAATGTCGAAAACATTGTTTTTTGCATCGTTTTTTGCATAATTTTTTCCGAGCATTTATCGACGTTCGCCATCCACAAAACGTGCTGGGCATCGCGTACACACGTCTCCTTGTCCAATTTTAGAATACCTTCGCTATTGCTCATGCTTCATTAGCTCCAAGCAGGTTTTGGTAAACATTGTTATGCACAGTGGGACGGGAGACCCGAAAAAGTGGCCAAAAGTCGACTTCAAAAATTAGACCAGATACATTTTTTATCTTTATTTAGACAACATAAAGTACTTATTTTGAAAGTTTTATAACAATTAAATAAACGCCCCATTTATTTGATAACGATTTGAAGTCAATATTTTGCATGAAAGAATAACGAATCATTCATTCAATTAATTAATTATTTATGATGTATTTACCAGAATTTTGAAAATTTCTCCGCTTTATTACATTACTTGCACATTGACTATTCATGAAAAATGCTTGTACTTCAGAAAAAAAAGGAAGTAAAATTCCGAAACATGAGAATTGTATATTATTATCGGATTTTCGAACATTTTGCTTTTTTCCGAATCGCGGCAACTTGCGGCAATTCATCCGATCAGGAAAATCAAGGTATCATTGGATTCCTCAAAATATGCGCTTGAAGAAAAATCGCCTCACTTTTGCTCGAATTCATATTCTTCGAAGAAATTCGTCATTGAACGGATCGCAAGGCATCGATCAGCACGCGCACGCCACAGTAAGCTGGGAGATCCGAAAGAGTGGCCAAAGTCACCTAATCTCTTTCAAACCTGTACTCTATAGGTTTTTGGGGTCGCTGATTCCGAATCTGATGTCAAAAATTGCAAATTCAAAATGGCGGATCTAATATGGCGACTGAAACTACTTTTTTGGATCGAATATGTATGAAAATTGGTACTAAAGAGTTTTCGGAATCGCTGATTCCGAATCTGATGTCAAGAACAATAAATTCAAAATGACGGGTTTAACATGGCGGACGAAAAGTGCCAAAAAAACAATTGTTAAGCAAATTTTTTATTAGAGGTTTTTGAGGACGCCGATTACAAATATGATATTTAAATTTTTTAATTTAAAATAGCGCTGCGTCTAATGGCAGAAAGTGGCTGTTTACCCGAAATCGGATAGTGGGGATACGCACACAAAAAGAAAGCACATTTAGGTGCTTGAAGCTCATACATGCCTTCTCTTCGTTTGCGTATCCCCACCGCGCGCCGGCTTTTGAGTGGCTCTCGATTTGGCGACACTGGATTCCCCACTACCGGCTACCCGACTTTCGGATGAGCCGCATTTTCATTCTGACAACACTTGCACTGCACGGCGCAAACGAGCAAAGCGCAGCGAAAGGTTTCTGATGTCTAGATATTCTAGTACTCTAAATAGTGGTATACCCGAGTTGTCACGTAATGCGTAACGGTATGCCATTCTCATTGGAAAAATCACACCTTAATGTGCTCAGTACAATTTAAGTACTGAGTTTCAAGAACCGATAATTAATGTTAATTTCGGTCGCCGAATCCGATATTGGATCCGTCATTTCGAATTTACAGTTCTTGACATTATATTCGAAATCAACGACCCGAAAACCTCTTAGTACCGACTTGCATATTCGATCCAAAATGGTAGTTTCGGTCACCATATTGGATCCGCCATTTTGAATTACAGTTCTTGACATTATATTCGGGATCAGCGACCCCGAAAATCCTTTAGTACCGACTTTCATGCATATTCGATCCAAAAAAATTGTTTCGGTCGCCATATTGGATCCGCCATTTTGAATTTACAATTTTTGACATCAGATTCGGAATCAGCGACCCCGAAAACCCCTTAGTACTGAGTTTCATGCATATTCGATCCAAAAAAATAGTTTTGGTCGCCATATTGGATCCGCCATTTTGAATTTACAATTTTTGACATCAGATTCGGAATCAGCGACCCCGAAAACCCCTTATTACCGACTTTCATGCATATTCGATCCAAAAAGGTAGTTTTGGTCGCCATATTGGATCCGCCATTTTGAATTTACAGTTTTTGACATCAGATTCGGAACCAGCGCCCCAAAAAACCTATAGGGTACGTGTTTGAAAAAGATTAGTTAACTTTATTAATTTTGGCCACTTTTTTGGGTCTCCCGTCCCACTGTGGCGTGGCGAGACACCATTCCTGCCGTTGCTTGTATGCGTCTTACTTTTCAGTATCTTCGTTTGCGTGTATTCTCGATTCAGTTCAGATCTATCACATCGCTGATATTATCGAATTACGGTTGCGTGTATTTTCCACGCTATACGGATTTATGATAAACGTCGTTTGCGACGAGTCTTGCGTCGACTCAATTAAATTTAGATAGTTGTAGTACATTCTTTTATATTAATCAAGTTGTTTCATGTACATTTCCTTTTGCTGTTTAACACTTGTCGTTTATATCTATAACGAGATCGCTAAGCATTTCACGTTACGTATGTCATGCGATCTTATATCCGTCTATTGCGACTGACGGCATTTTTCCTTTTTATTATAATACAGTATTATTTCTATCTTTAGGTTTAAGTATGACATCTGCATTTTCTATATATTTTACTGTGTGTTTTATTGTGGTATTGCTTCAAGTATAATATGTGCCATAATCTTTATGTTTACAAAAGTGAGTTGTCAGCATAAATTCCCTTCTATTATACATCGTATTTCAGAATTCTATTTTTGTATTCCCCTCCCCCATTGCACGAGCTGTCGTCAGTGATTGAGATAACTATATACCTGACCCCCGGTCGCTAATTCAAATCCGAACAGTCCGCCTTTTCATACATTCTAAACATATTCAATGCATCAAAATAAAATGTAAAATATCTTGTATCGAACGTAATCACTTCTTAATAATACTCTTACATATTTATATACTAAATAACGTGTAGAAACAGTTTACACAATGAAAAATATAAGTTTCCAAATTTTTTATATGTATTTTCAAATTTTTTAAGACATGCAGATAGGAAATTTGCAAAATACATCGCCCATCTTTTTCTGCAATAACTTGAAACAATTATACTTTTTTAATTTGTGCGGAGCAGGTCAAAGCTGCTACTTACGCCATAACTTTTCTATTTTTCCTCTGTAATATATTTTATAGAATATTGTGTTAATAAAGAACACGAATACCTTCGTGGTCGACTACATAGTTCTATAATTCTACATAGTTCATTTTTATAGATATCTACATTTTTTAATGTTTTACATTTTGATTTTCAAATTTCACTTTTTTTTTAAATCCATTATACTATTGCATTAGAAAAATTTTTGTATACTATTTATTGCATTTTTTCTTATTAATAGAAAACCCTTATAATGAACATGGAAACATGGCTGAGCGGAGTATTGATATGACAAAGTTACCAAAATTGGTTTTACCTAGAATTGATCGACAGCTGCAGACAAATGGACGGCAAGCATTACAAAAGCTGGATAATTTAAGATATCAAGTTTAATAGCAACCCTCTTGTATTTTTGTACCCTGTGGTCATTTTGCCTGTTGCGTTCAATGCAACGTTTGGAACGTTATCGATGGCCGGTATGCGATACTATACTTATGAAAATCGTCTTAGAGTTAGAAAACCGTAAAAAGCTGTCTATTTGAAGCAATTTTTCGTTGTAAAGGCAGGCTGCAATCTGAAAATTTTTAGCGTAAGAAAGCATTTTTGTATATTGGCATTGTTTGTATTGATATTTATCTTTTTGCAATTATACTTATATAATTCAGTTTCGTCTTTATAAGCACAGTTATGTATTGTGGCGGTGTCTACATGAGTTAAACTTACGTATATGTAATTATTTTTGTCAAATAGTGACTACAGAAAGCGACAGTTAATGATATAAATGTGAATTTGTTTTTAGTGCGAGAAATATGCAGAATTTTTGTTTCAAATTATTTCTATTTTGCTGTAAATTAGTTCAGAGCGGAAGACATTTTTTTCATCTTCTCTTATTTTGTTTTTATGTAGATAAAGCGCCTTTTGAAATGTATATGAAGATTATAGTTCCTAAAGTTATTTATGCGTAATATATATGTACTTTATTGTAATTAAATATGTAGATTTTACCTTGTGTGCAAGAGATATATGACCAAAGATATATTTGATAGTCTTTTCCTATATACATATATAAACGTATAATGCACTGCCAAGTAATATTATTTTTATAACGTTTTGCTATATAGATTTAACATGATACGCACATTTTATAGAAGTATTTAATAAAGATATAAATTTGTAAAGCAACAAACAAAAAACGTGTTTTAATAAGAAAACATTATCATAATTTTACAATTATTATAGACTACATTTACACAGCGGCTTATAATCCAGTTTAACATCTATCGTACATCATCCGATCAAAAGTTTTTCTTTTTTTGATCATAATGATTATTTCAATACGAGTCTAGTTTATATTTAAAACATTTGAATCAATCTCTTTTAGTACACATATACTAGAAATTAGAGGAATCATGACACCTCAGACATGAGAGCTCGATGCAGAAGATACACATATACTAGAAATTGGAGAGATCACGACACCTCAGATATGAGGGCTCGATGCAGAAGAAGATCAAAAAAGGGTATCCATATTTAAATAATCGTTATGATGAAAAAAAAAGACAATTTTGGATTGAATAGTATACGGTAATTATTAAATCGGATTATTAGCCGTCGTGTATACGACACTTTGTATTTCTATTGTATTTATTAGTGTTTTATTACAAGAATAAACCTTTAATTCTATATCATATATTGTATATTTAGTACACAATGTGGCTTTTTGTAGATTCTTGTTTTGATTGCTTGTAATGGACAATAAATGACATTGTACAAACACGCTTTGAAAGTAAAGGATTAATTCCCCCAAAAGTCAGAAAGATAAAAGATGATCGTTAATGTTTTCATAACATTTCACAGGATTCCTATAGCGGAGAAAATTATAATCAGCTCTCGCTTAAAAGAATCTCGTGTTTTGTTAATGAATTTTTTTTTAGTACTCGGTAACAGCCCTACTGTGCAAATTACTATAGATGCGTGGGATAACAAACAAAGAGCGTGTTTTAATAAGAAAACATCATGATTTTGCAGTAATCGTAGATACGTTTACACAGCGGCTTGTAATCCAGTTTAGTATCTGTCGTATATCATCCGATCGAAAAATTTTTTGATCATAATGATTATTTCAATACGAGTCTATATTGATATTCTAAACATTTGAATCAATCTCTTTTAATATATATACAGTCAATACAGTAGAAATTGTAATTTAAGTACTAAGAAAGGGGGTTCATATTTAAATAATCATTATGATTAAAAGAAGACAATTTTGGATCGGCTAAAATACGATAATTATTAAATCGGTTATAAGCCGCCGTGTAAACGTAGTCATATATGACACTTTGTATTTCTATTGTCTCTACTAATGTTTTATTACGAGGATAAACTTTTAATTCTATATCATATATTGTACATTTAATACATAATGTGCTTTTTGTTTTGATTCTTGTAATGGACAATAAATGGCATTGTACAAACACGTTTTGAAAGTAAAGGATTAATTCCCCCAAAAGTCAGAAAGATAAATGATGATTGTTGATGTTTTCACAACATTTCACAGGATTCTAACAGCGGAGAAAATTACAATCAACTCTCGCTTAAAAGAATCTCGTGTTTTGTTAATGAACTCTTTTCTAGTGCTCGATAGGAGGCCTGCTGTGCAAATTACTATAGATGCGTCAGATATCCGGCTCTCAGTTCTGTTATATCAGAAATAGGCGTTTGAAAATGTTATTAAATAGTATAATATATTAGAGGTTCATATACAGAATAACTTTATTAGAAATTTCGTCAAATCTCATGAGCATATATATATTACAGTATACGTACGTATAGTTTATTAAATAGGAAGTTACCTGAAGGAGACACAGCAATTTGCATTGTAAATGACTTCTTTCACAGCACTGATGGAGATATTGTACAAAACACCATGATATGCTATCTATAACAAAGATATGGAAATCTGATTCATCACTGAAAATAAGAAATCTATTACTGCTTGGAGTATTGTTAGTAATGTCATTAAACTGCATTCTTGTCTTATTACGAAATATTTAAATACACAAAACTTACTGAAATTGTAATGTTTCGAATTGAAGCTCAAAGAAGGTTTCCAAAATAAAAATAATTTGTTACGCGGTGACATTACGAAAGGTTAGGAAATCTGTCACAACTGTATGCAAGACAAAAGTACGAAATAATATGATATAAATTTTAATTATTTACGGACAGCACACACCATGCAAAATGGAAAATATACTAATTAGTACACTTTTTTCTTTCTACGAAGTTGCTACGCTCCAAATTGTCATAATTTTAAGCGATCACAGCAAATTCATCAACAAAAGATCGCAGTTGTTACAACTTAGAGCGTAATAACTTTATTGGAAAAAATGCTAAGTATTTTGCAGATCAGCATGTTTCTACGTTTTGTTGGTAACTTACTGTCCGTCAATAAATTATCATTTATTTTTGCCTTGCACCCCATTGCCGTTTCTTAGATGTATCAACACTCATAATATATGAATATTTTATATGCGCTTGATCGAATTGTGCGCGAAAGAACTGTGCGCGATTGAACGGTGCGCGAAAGAACTGTGCGCGATTGAACGGTGCGCAATTGAACTGTGCGCGATTGAACGGTGCGCGATTATACGGTGCGCGATTAAACGGTGCGCAAAAGAACTGTGCGCGATTAAACGGTGCGCGATTAAACGGTACGCGATTGAACGGTGCGCGAAAGGACTGTGCGCGATTGAACGGTGCGCGAAAGAACTGTGCGCAATTTAACTGTGCGCGATTGAACGGTGCGCGAAAGAACTGTGCGTAAAAGAACTGTGCGCGATTGAACGGTGCGCGAAAGAACTGTGTCCATTGTAACAAACGTTTATTTACAAAATAAAGTTAATAATATATTTCAAAAAATTCCAAATTATATAATAAAAATATATGTTGTGTCCAAAAGTAACGGTGTCCAATTGAACGGTGCGCAAATGAACTGTGTCCAAACAAACTGTGCGCAATTGAAACGTGTCCAATTGAACGGTGCGCAACTTTATGTGTCTAATAGCGCGGTGTGCAATTGCAACGTGTCCAATTGTATTGTGCGCAAGTGAAGGCTTCTCGAGCGGTTGCCAAAAGTACGGCTGACTTCAACGTCATCGTATTTGAAATCAAATGAGACGCGATTTCGTTATCTTTATTGCTGTTCTTTGATTCGACGGTAGGAGCGGACTTTACGCTAGCCGATTTTCGTCCGTAAAATGCAGTAGGGTGTGATGTCGCTTATGACATGTTTTGCATGATCGCGCGTTTTTACAATCCTTCATCGAATGCTTACACCCGAAGCAATTAATACAACGGTTTTCCTTTTTTACATATTCGTATCGCTGCGACGGAGTATAAGTTAAAAATAACGGACATTGATATAGCAAGTGCGAGGATTTGCACATCGGACACGCAAGGTTCGCAGTCATTGTCGAATGAGAAGCGATCGATTTCGGTTTAGGCGACTTTTGAGAACCGTCGGTAGATTTCTCGGATTTCAAAGGCGAGATCGTCTCGAAAGCGCGGATACGCGATTCTAGGAATTTTTCTAACTCGTTATATGTAGGATAATCTACGGTTTCGCTTAACTGTAATTCCCACGCTTTCCCGGAAGATTTATCTAGTTTTTGCAAGATCAGAAACACGAGGATATCGCTCCAAGTATTGACGGGACGATCGAGATTTTTAAGCGCTTGTACAGAGGTATTTGCTTTGTCACGCAAATTCTGAAGGTCTTTGAAGGTCTCGGACGCGATCTGTGGCAACGAAAATAACGTTTGCAAATGACCGTTAATCAAACGACGTTTGTTTTCATAACGCGAAGTGATAAGATTCCAAGCCACGGTAAAATTCGCGTCGGTAATCGCGAGATGGGTGAGCGCGCTACTTGCATCTCCCGTTAAACTTGAGCATAAATAATGCATTTGATCTACATTTGATGGTAATTATTTACAAAAAGACCCCACCCGCCAATGACCTTGATCTTGACATTTGTTGTCAAGGTCACTCTCCTGAGTGACCTTCAAAAGTTTTTAGCCGGCGGTCATTGTTTATTAAAATGTTATAAACAAAAAAGTTTGAAAAATATAGCAGTTATTTTGAGTATTGAAAGGCATAAACGACCTGGACCTTGACATATGTTGTCAAGGTCACTCTCCTGAGTGACCTTCAGAAGGTTTTAGCTGGCGGTCATTCTTTATTAAAAAGTTATAAACAAAAAAAGTTTAGTGGGGAGAATTATTTAAAGCAGTGAATTGTTGGTATATTGAAAGGAAAGTTATTTAAAGCAGAGAATAGTTGGTATATCGAAAAGTATATACACAATTTTATGTATTAGAAAGCGTGAATACAAGTATTCTCTGTTTTAATCATGGCAAAAGCATGTTAAACCTTTGTTAAAGCAGATAATAGTTGGTTATTGACAAAACCTATAGGTTAGTGACGCGCTTTACAAGTATGTGCTTTCTAAGTTGAAGCACATACAATGCATATACTTATAAAGCGCACCACTAACCTATTGGTTAGTGACGCGCTTTACAAGAATGTGCTTTGTAAGTTGAAGCACATACAAAGCACACACTTGTAAAACGCGCCACTAACCTATAGGTTAGTGACGCGCTTTACAAGTATGTGCTTTGTAAGTTGAAGCACATACTCTCTATTATCTGCTTTAACTTTTCTTTCAATATACCAACAATTCGCTACTTTAACTAACTTTCCTTCGTTCATACATGTACTATTTCCACATAAATATTAGTCATTTATGTCTATTAGTACTCAAAATAACTGTTATATTTTCAATTTTTTTTTGTTAATAACTTAATCGCATTCAATATACAATTTATCAACAATTTACTGCTTTAAATGTTGTGTTTTGGTAAAACAGCGACTTTCTCGCGAAATAAAGTATTCTCTGCTTTAAAAAAAAACGTAATATTAGTTGTTTATGCCTTCCAATACTGAAAATAGCTGCTATATTTTCAAAACTTTTTTTGTTAATAACTTTTTAACGAATAATGACCGCCGGCTAAAAACTTCTGAAGGTCACTCAGGAGAGTGACCTTAACAACATATGTCAAGGTCAAGGTCATTGGCGGGTGGGGTTTTTTTGTAAATAATTACCCATTTGATAAATTTCTATTATCGATAACTATCGATTTAAAACGATCGCGGAAGCTCTCCCAGCGGTCGAAAAATCCGTTGAAAGTCGGCAGGTTGATCCGCGGAAGCTGACCCGTGGGACGGAGGATTGAATTTGAAGCGTGACTTACATTGAGGTCGACCACGTCGCTGTCAGAAACCTTGGCTAGCACCTCGGACATGTAGTCCAGCGCCTCGTCAAACTGGTCCTCGCAGGCTTCGAACTGGTCAGCGGAGTAGTACGGCAGCTCCTCGGCGGTGCTTAAGTCGAGGGATGCCCGGATCTTAGCGTCCAAGTCCCGCGATTGCGAGAACTTCTTTTTGAGGGCTGCAATTCGGCTCTGCACCACCGCCTTGGTCGTCTTGGCTTGACCTAATTTTTTGAAGTTGGATAGGGCGCGAGAGATTGAGCCCATCAATTGGCTCTGCTTTTCCAGGAGCTCGTCTGATGATGATGCCATGGTGAACGGTTATCGTCACTGAGCACTCCGAAAGTCGTATGGTACTATAACGATTCGTCTTGACTCCGAATCCGGTTCGAAGGACCAAAATGTGCACTCAACGATCGTGTTGCTCTCGTTAAGCGCGGTCGGCTGGTACAGCCTTGTAAAAAGGACTCAGCAGCCAAGGGAACGAAGGTTTGGTTGAGAAAACAACTATGTTCGGATATGCGGTATGGAATATCGAAATTTTATTGTTGTTCGACGATGTCACAAAGATTTCTGAGACGAGCGGTATTCACACTGAGTTTCGGAGCGGTAGACACGAGCGCGCGAGAAGGGGAAAATGGTTCGACGAATAGCGCGATCATTTCCAAGTAGCGAACGAGAAATTCGGGTAACAAGCATCCGCGGAAAATCGATAGCGAACGCCGGGTTCCGAGAAAGGTCTCGCTGGTAAACACTCGAAATGACAACAAGGCGAGAAATACTGGTCGAAATTTAACGAGCGAAATTTAACGGATGAGAAATATGTTTCGTGATTCCTGAACAATTTCTAATACTCTTACTTTAAAAGTGTACATTTTATTAATTTCTATAGCTACAGCAAGAAAAACACAGAAATACTTCCGCTTTTTTTATAAATTTCTTTCTTTCTCCTGTAAATAAAGGGTAACACAAAGTATCGGTTTTTATAATAAAATATTTAAAAAATTAGAAGTTATAATAAGAACGTTTAGTTAAACTTATCTGAAACAATCTTGAATATAAAGAAAAAAAGAGAAGACTTTATCGATGTAAATAATATTATACTATTACACTATTCAAAGTAAAGCATTAACTTCATACGGAAAAAATACATTTGAAGTAGAGTCAGATGTGTTTTACTCATAGACGTATATACGTCTATGATTTTACTAATCAATAATTTGGTTTATGAATTTGGCTTTCTCGATGCGCTCACTTCATGTTTGTCATTGAGAAATCTATCATTACTCACTTTCACATTTCATAAAAGTACACATTATTTTACATGTGCGGAATTTCTTCGTATGTAATAGAAATATACATACAGTATTCGCGGATTCTGTGTCGCACCGTTTTTCAAACCATCGTTGCGGTAAAAGTTTTGGTCAAATTTGCTCAAACTTACAGATTAAACTTTTTTATCAAACTTAACAAAAGTAAGTTTTAATACACACACAAACATACACACATACACATAAACGTGCATGTACACGTGTAGCCTATATGTATAAATTGTATAATCTTCACAATAAATTTAATTATATATCTTACTGTTATATAAATACAGCATGTAATATTTATAAAGAACTTTATTCTTTCAGAACAACATAATCATTAATATTGAAAACAAAGTTCCGCTAGACTGCTTATCTTATTAAGTGCAGGTGTGTTCTGTTATCATTTCATATATGCACATACGTGCATGCAAACCCCTTACAAAAATAAACTACAGCCAGTAAATATTACAGTTTGTGTAGTTATTACAGGACTCCCTGTAGTTATCACAGAATAGATCTCAATAATCTGTAGTTATCACACGCTGTAGTTACTATAGTGCGTAAAATCCCTGTAATACGGAATACACGTCTAGCCCATGAAGTGTGTAATCCACTACACGTGTAATCCACTACATGTGTAGTATACATGTGGTAAGTGACTTATTGTGTAATCCACTACACATGTGGTAAATGACTTGTGTAATATACTACACGTGTAATCAGCAAAATGTGTAATGCACTATGTAAAATGTGTAATACACTAGCGAAAAAATAGACTTTTTTTCAAAGTTAAATATTTAAGAAACAAAAACTCTAATATAAGTATTTGAAACTTTGGCACATAATTCTATATTTTTTTATGGTTATTTAAAAAAAATTAATAATGGGAATTATTGGTAATGAAGGAAAGCATTTCAGTATTATAGCTGATGGTGGACATGAAATCTTGATTTGCACACACGTATTATCCACAGAGAAAAAGGTTTCTTTAAATTTATAATTCTTTAAAGGGTATAGCAGGATAAGGGGGGAGCTAGCGGCCCCCAAACAAAATTAATTTGGATTAGGGGCAACTTGAAGGTATCATTAAAAACATTATCTGTGGAGAATTCCATATCTCTATCTCGCACCATTGCCGAAATATCATAAAATACGTATTTCTCACATTTAATTTTTTTTCTCCGCCGCTATTATAGATATCGAGATGAGCTTTGTCTCATATCGTAAATCATTTAAAGCACTATCAAATACGTTTTTCTTTAGAATTTTTTACGCTAAAACTCGACTTGCAGAATCTTTGAAAATATTTAAGAATTTTTTTTGCACGCTCCTTAAGAGGTGAAATCTCGGAAAAAATTTATAATGTATGTTACATAAAAGACTATCTTCCCAATTTTTTTTCAGATTTTTCAAAAGACGGCGCCATATTTAAAACAATTGGAATTTTTTTTTATTGTTCCGTAATAATAAAATAAAATCAATAAATATATTGCGTCATATTTGTTAACAGCACGGCGTCATAAATGGTTTTTCACCTGAAGATTGTCACGTCCGATCGTATGTAGAAAGATATATAATTATTGTCAGGTAAAAATACTGACTGACCAACACATATAAATGGCTTATATTCGCAGATTAGCAATAGTAATATAACACGGCAAAAAGTGCCTTGATATTTTCTACAACAGCAGCACGGCGTCATAAATGGCTTCCCACCTGAAAATTGTCACGTCGAACTCGGACGTGACAATCTTCAGGTGGAAAACCATTTATGACACCTTACTGTTAACGAATATGACGCAATATACAGGGTGTTTCAGGGCCTCTGCACCAAACTCTGAGGAACGATAGGTCTCGCAGAATGGATCATTTTTTGTCAAGCAACCCATGTCCTCTGACGCGTCGTTTAAGAGCTACGCGACCGCAAAAACAGGTCTCAAGTGGCATGTAGTACAATTATAAGATGAATTCTATTTATTTATTTTTTCAAGTACAATTGCAGACGGTTTACAGAATATTAAATTAGAATAATCGCCATAACGGTCCAAGCTTGGATCTTAATAGCATAATATTATTTTATTGTGTGATACACATATTATTCCCTTCTTCCCTTTAGTTAAATCAATTTTTACCACCAACTCTTGAAAACTGTGCGCCGACTAGATTTGTCAGACTTAAAAACACAGCCCCTGTTGGATAAGTTGGAATTGGGACGACGCCTGCACGGAGAGCGGGAGGTTCCAGGTTCAAACCCTGGCTGGGGTAATATTTTTCGCTATAATTTCCTTAACATCATAAGTTGAATCGTTTCGCTGTTCCAACAGGGGCTGTGTTTTTAAGTCTGACAAATCTAGTCGGCCCACAGTTTTCAAGAGTTGGAGGTAAAAATTGATTTAACTAAAGGGAAGGAGGGGATAATATGTGTATCACACAATAAAATAATATTATGCTACATCAAATATCTTTAGTCTTTAAATGAATAAAAAACGGCCAATCATCGAGCAGTTAAAGGATATCGAAATTAAATTTAATAATTCAAATCAAATACAATTATGTTGACGTTTCGGGGCCTTACTTGGCCTTCTTCAGAACCAATAACAAAGATAAACAAAGATAAACCCCTTAGATAAATCTCGCGTAAATACATAATTAACGTCGAAGTGGATCTCACCCATAAATATGGACAGATAGTCAAAATGAAGTCGGAGAGTCACATAGTCGAACATTAGTCAAAATTGCAAACAAAATCGGCTGCATTCTTTATTGCGCGACTCGTGTGTGTCCATGAAGAAGTGTGAGTTCAAAAAATGTATTAAAAACCATTCTCTGTCGCGAAACGATTTAGTGGCAACTATATATAAAAAAATTATTATTATTTGAGAATCCCGTAAGAATAAAGTAAAAACTTTTTAAACCATTGAATTTAAGCAAATAAAAGGACTCACATAAGCCGTCAATACGACAGGAACGAGAAAAAATTCCTTCCATCTTATAAGAGCGTGTGTTCGCCGCGAAAAATTACAGTAGACTGAGAAAGAATTCGCATCACAAGGGCACAGTTACCAGTCGTCATTGTTATTAACAAACGATTAACATAACAAGTTCAAAACATCAAAATGGACTTCATCCAATAATTCAGTGTCTTTGTTTAAATTTATATTTATAGTTATCAACATATTACTGGGGAATGGGTATCCTATTGATTTAATTTTCTTATATATTAATAAGAGACTGAGGAAACTCCAGTCTCAACAAAATAATATTACCACTTGTAATGATTCTGATTGTTCCCAGCAGAAAAAGAGCTTTATTGTTACGCCATATTTAAAATCCCCTTCGGAAATCATTGCTTCAGCTGTGAATAAATCGGAAAATTCAGTGGAATACCGCATTCTTAATAAGCTCAGTAGGATCATTAAGGTCCAGAAGGATAAGAACTCGCTAATTTAAAGGTCAATCCTAAGAAGTGTGTATTTCTAAAAAGAGAAGTAAAGTACCTTGGACATGTTATATCTGCAAAGGGTGTTGCAACAGACCCAGGTAAGATTTCTTCTGTTAAACATTGGCCGCTTCCGAAGGCACGGAAGCATGTACGAAGTTTTCTTGGTTTTTGCTCGTATTATAGGAGATATGTCAAAGGTTTTTCTATTTTGGCTAAACCTTTGTACAAATTGACTGAAGAAAATAATAAATTTGTCTGGTCTTCCGATTGCCAAGAGGCATTTGAGAATTTAAAACGTGTTTTGACCTCTCCTCCTATTTTAGCTTTTCCTTCAGGAGAAGGACAGTTTATTTTAGATACCGATGCCTCGAATCATGGTATCGGGTCGGTGTTGTCTCAGTTTCAGGGAAAAGAAGAAAAGGTGATCGCTTATTTTAGCCGAGTGTTAAGTAAATATGAACGAAATTATTGCGTCACCCGACGCGAGTTATTGGCAGTGATAGACTCGGTGAAGTCATTTCATCACTATTTGTATGGAAGGAAGTTTCTAGTGAGAACGGATCACGTTTCTTTACGATGGTTGATGTCTTTCCGGAATCTGGAAGGGCAATTGGCCAGATGGTTGGAGCGTCTGCAGCATACGATTTTGACGTCTATTTTTGGAGCGAAAAAGCTCATGGTAATGCGGATGGTTTGTCTAGACGTCCGTGTTTGGAGGCGTCCTGTGGTTATTGTGCTAAGATAGAGCTCAACGAGGAATCGGAAGAAGAAACTTGTGGACGTATAATCTTCGCTGAGGAGGATCTTCAAGAATGGCGTTCCTCTCAGTTTCAGGATCCGATTATTTCAAAAATTATTCAAGCCAAAGAGGCTGGAATACGACCTGATTGGCAGGAGGTTTTTTCTGGAGAACCTTCTTTAAAAATTTATTGGACTCATTGCGAAATGTTGTCAATAGTTGATGGCGTTTTATATAAAAAATGGCTGTTCCCAAATTTGCAAAAGAACATTTTTCAGATTGTCGCGCCACAACAAAGGATACAAGAAATTTTGAGCGAGGCCCATAATTCACCTTCTGGGGGACATTTTGGTATAAATAGAACGTTACAAAAAATCCGAAAACGTTTTTATTGGACCACTTGTAAAAAGGATGTGAAAAGGTGGTGCGCTACCTGCAAGACTTGCGTCGCTAGGAAAGGTCCCATTGGTAAGGAAAAATCTTCCTTGCAAATCTACAATGTAGGAGCTCCCTTCAAAGGGATACAAGTAGATATTTTAGGTCCTTTGCCTACTTCTTCAGACAAAAATAGATATCTGCTGGTGGTAGTCGACAGCTTTACTAGATGGCCAGAGGCTATGCCTCTTAAAAATAAAAGGGCCAGTACAGTAGCAAGATCCCTGGTGGAACAAGTATTTTCTTGACATGGAGTTCCTTTAAAATTGCATACAGATCAAGGAAGAAACTTTGAGTCCCGGTTTTTCCAAGAAATGACTTCTCTGATGGGGATTAGGAAAACATGTACGACCCCTCTTCACCCACAATCAGACGGGCAGGTCAATCGTCAGCACCGTACTATCTTAGATTATTTAGCAAAGTTTATTTGTGGAAATCAAAAGGATTGGGATCGGTTGATTCCTTTGTAATTATTAGCTTTTCGTTCTTCAAAACACGAAACCACTGGGGAAACTCCGGCGGAGATGTATTTAGGACAGGATCTGCGTTTACCTCAGGATCTTCTCAGAGGAAACCCACCCTCGATAACGAAGGAGGGAGAAGATGAAGAGGTGGAATATATTTCCAATTTAAGAAACAGATTGGATCTCATCCATCAGTTTGCTAGACATCATCTTCAAATTAAATCCAAAAACGTTAAATCCTGATATGATCAACGTTCTAGACGAGTACTTTTCGAACCGGGACAAAAAGTCTGGTTCTATAATCCTCAAAAAATTACGGGTAAGACCTCGAAATTGCAGAGTCCGTGGGTAGGACCATGGGTGGTAATAAAAAGACTTAGTGATGTCGTGTATTGTATTCAAGAGTCTCCTCGTCGTAAAAATAAAATTGTTCATGCAGATCGCTTGGCTCCTTTTCAGGAAAGGAAATCATTTTCCGATTTTGTATTAGGGGGGAGTGTTAACCCGATCCGACATGAGTCCGAGCCCGAACTTAAATTATTTTTAGGAAGTTACTAGTTGATTTTTGTCCGATTTTTACTGCGTTTAAAATGTTTTGTTACAGATATTAGCACCAAACGGAATGGCGGCTGAGGAATTACGGAAGTTTTTCCTGGGAAACCTTTCTGGACCGCCTCTCTCACGGTTTTTGACCGTGGTTTTCCCGTGAGACTCAGGGCAAATGCCGAGGCAGGGGTCAGAGAGCTCTTAGAGCGATGGGTCCACGGAAGTTTTCCCCCTCTGATCCCGAAGAAAAAAGACCCAAGCGCGCAAAACTCAAGAGGGAAGAGGAGCACCGGCGACGGGAGTCAGGGGATCAAGCAGGAACTTCGTCGTGGAGCCTGGCCAGCTCTACAAGGAGAGGCTTGAAAGGAACCTGATGTGGAGGCTGAAATGGACGGAGCCCGGTAACTCGTTGCAGCAGCACGGGGAGGGCAGAAAACCGTCCAGAAGCAGCGGCCTCCCGAGGAGTTGCAGCAAGCTGCCTCGCTGATTGTCGGGATAACAATCTGAAGATGGGGGCAGTGTTGCGTGCATGCCGCCCGGTATGCTCTCGAACTCCGAGCTGAAGCGTGCAACGAGCCGTCTTTCCATCAAGATGCAAAAGAACGTCCTTAGCAACGAGCTTGATTGATTTATTGTAAAAACAACAACTGATTTTGTCTTGAGCTGTTGGACCGTTCGGACGTGTGTCCACGCTTTTCTGTATTGCGACATTAATAAACGTTGAGATTGTTTTCCTTTAAACCGCGGTGTTTCCTTTATTTCCGCGAGCGTCGGGAGTGCGAGCGCGAGAGTGTCTGGTGTGGTTGAGCGACACGGACGGCGCAACAATAATATTATGCTACATCGAATAACTTTAGTCTTTAATATTGTTTACGGAATATGTTTAAAGTATCTACCTTGAACCTGATTGCATTCTGCGTTACAGTTTGCCTCTTGCTGCTATCTTCGTTGCATTGGTATTGCATTCTGTAGCGCAGAATGCAATCAGGTTTAGGATAGACCCTTTGAACATCTTCTGTAAACTGTCTGCAAGTGTACTTGAAAAAATAAATAAATAAATTCATCTTATAATTGTAATACATGCCATCTAATAAGACCTGTCTCTGCGGTCGCGTAGCGTTTAAACGACGCGTCAGAGAACATGGGTTACTTGACAAAAAATGATCTTTCCTGCGAGACCTATCGGTCCTCAGAGTTTGGTGCAGAGGTCCTGAAACAACCTGTATTTATTAATTTTACTTTATTATTACAGAACGATAAAAAAAAATAAATTCCAATTATTTAAAATATGGCGCCGTGTTTAAAAAAATTTAAAAAAAATTGGGGGAAAATAGTCTTATGTAACATACATTATAAATTTTTTCCAAGATTTCACCTCTTAAGGAGCGTGCGAAAAAAATGCTTAAATATTTTAGCGTGAAAAATTCTAAAGGAGAACGTATTTGATAGTGCTTTAAATGATTTACGATATGAGACAAAGCTCATCTCGATATCTATAATAGCGGCGGAAAAAAAACATAAAATGTGAGAAATACGTATTTTATAATATTCCGACAATGGGGCGAGATAGAAATATGGAATTCTCCACAGATAATGTTTTCAATGATATACCTTCAAGTTGCCCCTAATCCAAATTAATTTTGTTTGGGGGCCGCTGGTTTCCCCCTTATCCTGCTATACTCTTTGATTCCTAATTGTTTTTAACTTTGATTTGATTTATTAAATAAAATCTTCATCTTGTGTCCGGGTAGTGACTTTAAGCATTCTCATTAATATTAATGTTATTATATAAATGTTATATATTATTGAGAATGCCTGAAGCCACTACCCGGACACAAGATAAAGATTTTATTTAATAAATCAAATCAAAGTTAAAAAACTTGCAAATATTAAAAACAACGCAACAACAATTGATATACAATAAATATTAATATATGATTCGTATATCAACATAAAATATATATACATATATTAATTCTTATTAATATTTTATATTAATAATTATTGTACACCAATTGTTGTTGCGTTGTTTTTAATATTTGCTAGTTTATTACAAGATTTTTGAACACTATAAAGATATGCTATATATAAATATAAACAAAAAAGGAGCATCAGAGCCAGAGAATCACCGCTAGCCTTTCGATCAAAAAAGTCAAGCAACGTCGTTTTCCTGTAATCTTGCCGCGATATTACAAGCTATTATCGTGTAATTCCGGCGTGGATTACATATTACAGGTTATATTTTCCTGTATAATATTTTCCTTTAATCCGAGAGTACAATGCGAAAATACTACAGAATATTACAGTACTCCAGTCTATAATTCTGTGTAATACTTTTATGTAGTTCCTTTAATATAATTTTCTGTAATCCGCTGTAGTTTCTTTCCGTAAGGGATGTACATGTATGCGTGTGTTATAGAGGTAGAAATCGTAAGGCCAGTAGTCGTACAACCAGGTGACAACTCTCTTTGAAAAAATAAATTGAAAATGTAGAAAAGTTATTCATATTTTTGGAAAAAATTGACTTTAAAGTTAATCAAGATATGTGCACTTAACTAACAATAAGACATTGTTGAACGTATCTTGATACAGATCATGGGATCGATTCTTGAATTCATTCGCAAGAGAAACATATGCGCAAATTCTGTTTTTACAGAAACATTGCAAGTTGATTGTTAAAAGCCATGCGATAGCCAATCGACTTGTAACTTTTCTGTAAGAGCAGAATTTGCGCATACGTTTCTCTTGCAAATAAATTCAAGAATCGAGCCCCATATCTTATTTGTAGATGTTTAGAAATATCAATATCAAAATACATATTGATTCTCTATCTATGGCCCGTATTTATAGTCGAGTCTCAAGTCAACACTTAAGACAATCTTGATCAAAGTCTTATTCAATCGAAGTTGTCGCTCAAGTAAGACTTATTTGATTTGAGATCGACTTAGCGAAGTTGTACTTAAGACCATGCTTATTCTCTATTCAGCTGTTTCCGTAACATTTCCTCCAAAAACCTAAGATTCAAGCAAGACACGAGCGCGAGTTTTGGATTCAAAACGGAGCGCGTGTTAAGATGTTAGTAATAAATAATGTGGACGCCAAAAGGCGTCTCGTTCACATTTCAAGGTTAAATAAATATTGGATCTTTTCTTTTCTATTCTATTTGCACATACACACATACATAAACTTTTAATTCAATTTTAATTTGTATATCTTTACTAATTAATGTTTTTATTTTATGCAGTCAAACTCTTTTAAATATTTTTTTTTTAATTGACTATTTCTTTCTCGTGCTTTAATTTAATTTATTTATACCATATTGTGTTTACATTAACCATTGCTATTGTATTTTTCATAAAGATATGCGAAGAAGCATAAAATATATATCAATATTTTTGATGCGTGTGCGATGTGTCGAGAATTTTAAGAGCTGTTTGTTGGGAAAGAGGAGTGTAAAATTGACAGCGGTGTGTTTCTCGGGTAACGGAGAGTGTGTGTGTCGCGTGATAGGGTTAGCGTAGAGTAGAATGGAGGCGCCACGCGTGGAGGGACGGAGTTCGAGGAGAGCATAGGAGCAGGTTAGTTTTAAGAGCAAGAGAGAAAGACAATAAGTAGAGCGAGATGGAGGGGACCGAGCCGAATTCATTCGATAATAGAAGCTACTCGTTAGATGGAGATGCCGCGAGGCGGAATGCGGAGCGCCAAGCGGCGAGTAGCGGAGATGCGAGCCCGGCGACAAATGGGAAGCGGAGCGAGGCGGCGGGCCAATCACTCGAGGTAGTTGATAGAGATAGCGTAGTAGAAGGTAGCGAGGAGGATGGGGAAGGGAATCATCTGGAAACACCGGTTACCAGATTCTTGTCCACAGCGGGGGTAGGTAAGAGAGAGAGAGAGAGGAGAACAAACAGGGAAAGGTTGGAGATGGAGAAAGGTATCTCCAAGGGGAGTATAGAGAAGTGGTTAGGCCCGGGGAGTGAGGGGAAAGATATGAAGCGAGGAGTCAGAAAGAAAAGAAAGACAATATCGGAGGGGAATGGTAGTGATCAAGAGGAGGCTGATTCCGACTTGAGGTCGGTCTTCGAATATGAAGGGACATGGATAGACAGATTGAATAAGCAAGAAAGTGTTATTGCAGAGCTGCAGAAAATGCTAGGGGGAGTAAAAGAGGAGGTGGCGAAGCTAAAGAGCGAGAGGGTGAAGGAGGTTGAGATACTGGAGAAGAAGATGAAGATGGAAAGAGAGGGGATGAGGGAGGAGATGAGAAGGAAGGAAACAAAGTGGGAAGAAGAGAACAAGCTGCTTTGGGAGAAGATTTTCAAACTGGAGAATGTAGAGACTATAGGAAAGGAAATGAAGGTGGTGAAAAGGGGTAAAGAGGAAGAAAAACCTCATACCTGGAGTGAGGTAGTGAGGAGAGGAAAGAAGACGAAGACAGGAGTGAAGGAGACAGCTCTGGAAGCCAAAGTGCAGGAGTTATTGGATTGGAAGCAGGAGAATCAGGAGCATAAAAGAAAGAAATGTTTGAGGATCAGTGGCCTGAAGTGGGACGGTGGAAAACCGCTGCAAAAAGTAAAAAAGTTTCTTCAGGAGAAGTTTAGTCTGGGCCGCTTGGTGGAGGACGCTTGGGGTGAAAGGGTGTCAAGAAACGGGGGGAGACTGGTGGTTCAAATAAAGGACTTGGTAGCAAAAATGGAGATATTAAGAAGAAGAAAGGAGTTAGGGGGGAAGCAGATTTTTATGGATGAGTTGCTCTCCAAGGAGGAGGAGGAAATTCAGTAGAGATTGAGAGGCCTTGCGAGGGTAGTCAAAGGTTGTGGGGAGCACACCAATGTCAGATTCAGGAGAGTCTTTTTGGTGGATAGATGGTTCAGTTGGAGGCAGATCGAATGAAGAGAACATGTATCGCTGTTGGAGCAAACGGAGAAGAAATTTTGGAGTATGGAGGGAAGAGCAGAAGAAGAAGGCGCCCAAAAGGTTGCTGCAGAGTCCGCAGGAACCGCGAAGCCCGAGTCCCGACAAAGTTAAGGACAAAATTAAAATAGAGTTCTGGAATGTAGCTGGGCTTAAGGGAAAAGGTGTGGACTTTTGGGAGTTTATAAGACAGCATGACTTTGGTGGTATTGTGGAAACATGGATAAGGGAGGATGAGGGGGGAGACTGGATAAGGAATCCACCTTCTGAGTTTGACTGGCACGTGCAATATGCGGTGAGAGAGCAGAGTAGAGGTAGGGGAAGTGGGGGAATAATTGTAGGAAACAGAAAAGGCGTACTGATGGCGGAGGAGGTCGGCAACAGTGGAAGAGGCTTGGTGAAGTGGGAGGGACGAGGAAGTGGTCACAAGTGGATAATTAGTACGGTTTACGCTAAGGATGGACCTGGAGAATTTAAGGAAGACATAGCTAGCCCGGAGCAGCGACTGCCCGAAGAGCTGATGATAATCGGAGGAGACCTTAACGCCTGGACTGGAGAAGAAGGGGTGATGTACAGGGATGGTGTATTTGAAGGAAGGAGGTCTAAAGACAAAAAGGTCAGTAAGGAGGGTGTGTGTTTATTTGAATGGGTAGAGGAAGGGGGATGGTGTCTGGCTAACGGTACAATGCAGGGAGATGTGGAAGGAGAGTTCACGTACGTTGGAGCGAGAGGGGCATCGGTTATAGATTATTTGTTAGTTAACACAGAGGGGTGGTACTTGTTAGAGTAGTTTGAGGTTGAGAGCAGGATAGAATCAGACCATATGCCTCTGGTGAGTGTATGGACGTCGAAAGAGGGCTTGAAGGAGGAAGGGAAAAAGGAAGAAAGAAGGCAGGTTGAGAGGATAATTCAGTGCTGGAACGAGAAGAGCGCAAGAATTTTTGCTGGAAGAACGGAGGAGATTAGTTTGTCCAAATGGAGTTTGCTGGAAAAATGGGAGGAGCTAAAAGGCAAGGTGGGGAAGACGATAATAAAAAAGAAGGTCAGATGGAGAAAAAGGAAACTAGATTACAAGAAATGGTGGAATAGAGAGTGCACCAGAAAGAAAAGAATACCAGAAAGAAAGCTGAAGAGGTGGAGGAGAGTGAGCGGAAGCAAGGACGCGGTGCTGCAGGTGAAAAGGGAGTTTATGGAGCTCTGTGAGAAGAAGAGAGAGGAGTGGAATAAAAGGGAAATGGAGGAGGTGAATGGAATTAAAACGGAAACAGAAGTTTGGAAATATATCAACAAGAAAAGGAAGGTCAGGGACAAGGTTTGTGAGGACATCCCTATGGAGAGTTGGAGACAGCATTTTATGGGTGTGTTAGAGGGGCCAGAAGAAAGGAGTTTGAGGGAGGAAAGAAGAGGGAGTGATGATGAGGAGGACCTCACGGACGAAGAGATCGAAAAACAGATAAGGAGATTGAGGAGCAGGAAGGCGGCAGGACCATACAGCATAAGGAATGAGGCTTGGAAGTTCTGCAAGAGACCGGTGAGAGTAAGGCTGAGGGAAATGATCAAGGGGGTTTGGAGAGGTGAAGGTTGGCCGGATTCGTGGAAGGAGGGTGTAATTTCCCCGCTGTATAAAAAGGGGGATAAACAATCCCCCACTAATTACAGGGGGATTACCCTATTAAGCACGGCCTATAAGATCTTTGCGGCGTTGCTGGCGGAGAGGTTAACGAAGGAGGTGGTGGAGAAGCAGATTCTTACGGAAACTCAGGCTGGTTTCCGGAAGGGAAGAGGTGTGATGGATAACATCTTTATCTTGAACCACCTGGTCGACAGGGAGCTGAATGGAGCAGAAGAAAAGGTAAATGCCTTCTTTATTGATTTAAAGGCAGCTTTTGACAGGGTGGACAGGAGTGTATTGTGGAGGGTGATGGAGGAGAGAGGGGTTAGGAGAGGCCTAACGGAGAGAGTAAAGCAGATCTACCAGGAGACTAGTAACAAAGTCAGGATGGGGGATAGAGAGTCAAGCTCCTTTTGGACGACAAAAGGGTGAGACAAGGTTGTCCTTTGAGCCCGCTGCTGTTCTCCGTCTTTATATCTGATCTGGAGGAGGAGATGGCCAGGGGGTTGGTAGGAGGTATGAGGATTGGACAGGGAAGGATTTGGACACTAGCCTACGCAGATGACGTTGTTCTGATGGCCAGAGGTGAAGAGGCGCTGGAGGAGATAATCAAGAAGCTGGAGAAGTTTTTGGAGAAAAAGAGGCTAGAATTAAACGTGGGTAAATCAAAGATCCCAAGATTCAGAAGGGGTGGAGGTGTGGCAAGGAAGAAAGACAGGTACTGGAAAGGTCAGAAAATTTAGAAGGTGAAGGAGTTTGAATACTTGAACTTCATACTGCAGAGAAACGGTGGTCATACGAAACACATCAGGGAGAGGGTTAAAAGGGCGACGTTAGTGATGAAGAAGACATGGAGCTCTGGAGAAAAGAAGTTTGACAACGACTGGGGGAGGAGGATAATGTTGTTCGATAGTTTAGTAGGAAGCGTGATGGTATATGGAGCAGAAATGTAGGGCTGGCTAGAGCATAGTAGCGTGGAGGGGGTGGAGGCACGGTATCCGAAATGGTCTCTGGGTCTGGAGAGAATCACACCAGGATATGTGGTCTTGGAGGAAACCAAGAGGGACAAGATGAGGATAAGGACGGCCACGCTGGCAGTGAACTTTGAGGAAAAGGCAAGACAGGGACATGGACGGAGAAGATGGGTGGAGGAATGTATTAAGGAAAGGGAGGAAAGAGGAACTGTGACGACAGGGATGTTGGAGAGAGAGGAATATTTAAGCAGGTGCGGAGTACAAGAGGCGGAGCTAGAGCAATGGAGAGAACAGGAGAGGGGCGTAGCAGAGGAACTATTGTAAGTAGGAAGGATAGAGGGCGACAAATGGAAAAGCAAGAGATACTTATTAAGGGGGCCTGATATATCAAACGATACAGGAGGATCAAGGTGGCCGGGCTCCCAGAATACTTAAGGAGGAAAGGGGGAAGAGGTAGTCATAAAAGGAGGGCGAGGGCTAGATGTGGGAATGAAATTTAGGAAATAGGTACTGGTTGCGAGAGGAGGAAAGGAGCTCCAATATATGTGGCAGGGAAGAGGGTACTCTGGAACATCTGATGGAACGGTGCGTATGGAAGAGTTCCAGTAGTGTGGAGATGGATGACATAGTAGGCGAGAAGGAGACAAAAAGAGGCAATAGATGGCTTAGGGAGTGGGAAGAAAAAAGGAAAGAAAAGAGTAGGAACAGAAGGATAGTTCAGAATCGCGTAGGACAGGGGGTTAGGTTAAGTCGGAGGAGTGTTGGTGTGTGAGCTCTAGGGGATTGTGTGAAAGTCCAACCAAGTCCCCGCGAAAGGGAGGATGGGCTTAGTTTGTGAAGGGTCGCCTATGGCCAGGTCGGGTAAAGGAAGTGATATTCTGTAAAGGGTTGGGTACGCCCCTACAAAACGCCATTTCTGTAATTCTTCGGAAGTAGAAATAAATTATATTACTACTATATCAATATTTTTTATCGACAGTATTGAATCAAAATACATAATATGTACATACATATATAAAAGAGACTTTATATAATTTAGTAGATAGAACAATTTTGTTGTCCTTTCCTTGCTTTTATTATACAGGGTTCACCAAAAGTATGGAAATCCCTAAATATTTCGAAAACTACGCATTATAGAAAAAAATGTTTCAGACAAAAGTTGTAGGGTTTCAAGTAACGCATTAAATATTAATATTAGTGTGACTGCAAATAACATTGTTAATGCCAGGTAAAAATAATTTTAAAATTTTTTAATGGAAACCCCTATTTTTAATTGCATATTTTTATAGCTTACCTCGAGAGCTTTTCAAAACATTATAATAAAATACTTTTTTATTAACTATTTTTCAAGTTATGGAGCTTGAAAGCTACGATACTCCCGGCATCAGCGTTATCAAGATGTAACGCGTGGAGGTTGCACGGTCGGATTTACACTAGCAGAGTTGTAAATAACAATACTTTTGTGATTGAAGTTCTTAATTACTAATTATTTTACATAATTTTAATTTAAATTGAGTTTAAGTACAAATGTTTTTTGGGATTGTAATTAAAGTCGTTCAATTACAAATAGGTACATTGTGAAATTGTCAATCCGCGCTCTCTTCTGTTCCGTCTCTGTAAGGAGAAAGTCGAGCCAGCCGTTCGTGGCAATTAGCATCTCGGGAGTGTTCTCGAAAGTAATTGCGCAAAGTCCGTATTGTTTCATCGCGAGCCGCACCCGCTCGATTGGTCGTCGCGTGAAACATCTTAAATTGCTCTTCCGTTCACGTGAAGTGAAGAGTGAGCCGGTTTTCGTCGCGTTAGCACCCAGTCGATTGGTCATCGCGCGAATTCCGGGAAGTTTTGTTACGCATTTAGCACCCGTGCAAAGTGTCGCATCGTGCGCACAAGTTTCGTCGCGATCTGCACCCGCTCGATTGGTCGTCGCGCGAAACGTCTCATTTCGCGAGTTTTTCCGTTTGCCAGCAATCCGAAGTGGCGAATCATCTTGACGGATCACGCAGTTCACACCGTTCGCGGTAGCGTGATCTTTCGAGAAAGAACCGTGTCGACGTCGATACCGTCACACGATTCAAACCCGGTTCTTCGCGAGTGCATTTCTTTCGATCGTTGCGATAAACCTGCGAAAGCTTGAAAGAGCATTTCTCTGTTCAAGCTAAGCAGTGTGTTCGATCCCGATATCGACCTCGCTCGCGGCCATCTTGTCGTGCCGCGCCGTTCTCAACGTTATCGCGGAATTACCGCGTCTTGTAAATTAAGTTTCGATTCATTGTGAAACTCGCGCCCGCTATCGCGTCCCGAGTGACCATGAGTGCGCCTGAGTATCTCGCGAGTCATCGTGTTCGCGGTCGCTCCTCTGTCTCGCGAGCAAGATATCCGTCGGTCGCGTTCAAGATCTCCGATCGTGAGGGCGGTAACCAATCGCTCTTCAAGATCTCCGTTTCGCGAGCTATAGCAGAGAGTACGAGCGACGCAAGATTTCCGTTCCGACATTTAACCGCAGATGCTCAGCCCGCTCGGTCGCACTAGTGCGAGACAATCTTGTAAATTATTTTTTGTAAGGTAAATGTCCCTATTTGTGACCATGACCCTATTTGTGACCATTTGCGGACGTTTATTAAAATAATCAGAAGTTGTAAATAATTCATCTTCGAAAAGAATATTTATCATGTTTTGCGATTAATAAGCTACGGTTTGATATACGGTTTTAATGATATTTAACTAACAAATTCTCGTGAAAATGTGAAATAAGGTGCTCGTGTCGCCATCAGTGGCAGATCGAGCGCATGCTTGTCGTCACATTAGTAGATCTATGGCGTTTGTCGCGGCACAATCACAGCTTCGTTACGTCGTCAAAAAAAAGTGTTAAGGAACAATACTGCGCAAAACTATCAGTGAAGGATTAATAAGTGTTGTGCTATTCGTGTATTCCGGAAAAGGTTGGTAGTTTTGAGTATATAAGCAAATTTTACAGATAGGTACAGCAAAAACACGCATGTCTTCATTTGTGATCGGCTCAAGAAAACTAGTCGTGGCAGTAAATTTTGCTGCTTGTTTCCAAAAAAACGTAATTAATATCCATCTCCATACTCTTCTAGACGAATGTGAGTTGCATTTGTACGAGTATGCTCAAGGGAAAACTCTAGAGAAAACGATATTATTTTAGGTTAAGTCACTAATTGGGACATCGTGTGTTCATCGTGTGTTTTGTACCGATTTGTGACCACGGTTTCAAAATACTTACTTTATACTTATTCAATTATTGAGTGATTTCTTTATATGAAATACAATAAAATATTTTATTCTAATGAGGCTATTTGACGATAAATAGAAAACAACAGTCTCTAAATAGCGAGAAAATCCAACTTTATTTCATCAGGATCGAAAATTAATTTGCCGGTCACTAAATGGTACATTCGATGGATAATGTACGAATGTACCGGTCACTAACCGGGACATTCAATCTAATGTCCCGGTCACTAACCGGGTCAGACGGGGGGTCACTAATAGGGCCAAAATTAAATCAGGCGGTCACTAATGCGTACATATACATAGTCTGCAATTTATTTTTTTATATTTATTAGATTATGTTTAAAACTCGAATAAAACAAGTTTTTCGATACAATAATGATTAATCTTGAGTTGGGTATAATTGTTTCTTGATTTAAATCATTATAGAGTACTTTCCTCTCTTATTAACTTATGCAAAAATCTTACATGGTCACAAATAGGGACATTTACCTTATAAAATAAATTGTGCTTGTGAATTAAAAACAAAGCGCGTGTGTCATCTAAACTCCACTCCTCGCGAATCCTCTCGGACCTTGCCTCGCGCCCTTGTCAGGGTGGTCCCGGCATTCAATTTCGTGTCCCGAGGTAACCTCGACCGAGCACGAAACAATTGTCAACATTTCACTCAATAACGGCTATGTTCTATTGACTGGATATTTAATCAAATTAAAACAACCTGATTTCCCGATGCTCGGATCTTAGCTCGTGGCTGGTCAGGGTCGAAAAAGAGGCGCGGAGGAAGAGACGAGATAACGGTATTTTACAATTACTGAAGGTTTATTGGAAACTAAGGTTATTAGATTACAATATTAGATGAGGCGATAGCCTCAGTATCGCTTTTACAATTTATAGAAATGTCGCGTTGTTAATACAAATACTGTTTCGTTATACAATATACGTGCCAGGTGATCGCAAGGCGATGCGCGATAGTTTCCCAAATTTACGGGACCGGCCCGCGGCGGTAGCTGACGGGACGCTTCGTATCGCGGTCGATGGGCGCGGTTGATGGCCCGCGTGGGACGTCGCGAAAAAGTGAAAGTAGCGCGGTCGATGGCCCGCGTGGGGCGGCGCGAAAAGTGAAAGTGATGATCGTAAGTAGGCGGTGCCTAATTTAGACGATTCGTGTAAATATCCTAGGACGGCGCGAGGCGTGTACGGCACGCGGAGCGATTATGGTGCGCGATACAATAGCGCGAGGCGTGTATAATACGCGGGGTTGCCCAGCCGCGTGCGTTGAAATGGCGCGAGGATACGCGGCGCGAGGATCTTCGATATAATGACAAAAAGCTTACGTGTAATCGGGAACACCCGACTGGGAGGAGTACTCTCCTCCGCAGTACACGTGGACGGTAACCGGGGACACCGGCAGGACAGAGCACGCTCTGTCCAGTACACGTCAAGGAAAAGACCACGGCCGGGTACGCCCGGCGTACGGAGAACGCTCTGTACGGGACGTGGACTTTTTGCGAGTGATAAACGGTGGTACTGGTTACCGAGAACTCTCGGAAGAGACGAGTACGCTCAACCTCACCAGTACGACCGGGGCTCAGGACAGCGGTGTCGGCGTACGGGAACTCCCGAATAGAGACTGAGTACTCTCAACCTCGTCGACACGGCTGGTGATTGCAAGGAGCAGGATCGGGACTGGAAGTCGTGAGCAGCGGACAGGTCTGGACGGTTTACTGTCTCACGACGGAGTCTTCTAATTAGGCGAATTCGTCGCCTTTTTATACCCCCCGGGTCTGCTAATTCGGTAGCGGGGGTATCGCCGACGCGGAGACGCACGTGGCGGGGATGTCGAGCCAAAGTAGGGGCGTCGAGTGCTCTGGCGTCGCGAACGCGCTCGATATTGTTCGGGCGCTTTCGGATATCGATCCGTTTGCTCCGAATCGATATCCGGCGGCGAGTGCGCCGACTTTGATGTGTTTAAAAAAATGTGTGGGGGCATTCCGCCCCCTTTCTTCGCCCGACAGGTGGTCGGCCGGGCGGCTCGGCTGGTGGACGGCCGGAACGATGCATTTTTGGGGGGTGCATTGTTACAAAATTAATATAAGATGGAAAGCTAATCTCAAATAAGTCTGTGATATTGATCAACGACAACACTACTAAAATGGATAGCAATAGAAAATTTGTTGTACTTTATCTTTTTTCAATTTGGCCACTAAACGTATTACGTCAGTAATTAATAAATCATTCTCAATGGGATACCATTATTTAAACAAGCTTAGCAGGTTTATTAAATTTCACAAAGATAGGAACTCCCTTGCTCATGAACAACAATGTGGTCTACAAAATTAATTGCAAAAACTCTGATGCTTTTTATGTGGGCTAAGCCAAGAGACAGCTAGGGGTACCAGACTGAAAGAAGTAATTTTAAACTAGATCGATATCTAAACATTCTATATCTAAACATTCACAGCTCTATATCGAAACATTCAGTGTTATCCGAACACATTCTGCAGTTTAATCATACATTTCGCGATTGGGATAACCTAACCTATAACTTGACAAAAATTTTGAATTTCGAAATTTTCCAATCTATAATTACTATAAAAAATTGATATCCAAAATAGTACATATCAAGAAGTAAATTAATGGAATTAATTCTAACAAGTTATTGAATTATTTTTTATTTTTTTTTCTTTCTTTTTATTCTTTCTTTTATTCACTAGAAAAATACATAAATATTTATGTTATGTATGTGTTCGGGAATCGCGAGACTTCGCATCGACCCGCATTCCTCGCCGTGTTGTCGTTTCACGTGTTTACGCGCGAGACCTTGTCAGCGCCTGGAGTTCCCCCGAATTTCCGCGAAAGCCAGCTCCGTTTCTCGAAAATGATCGCGTTATTTCTCGAACCATCTTCCCCCTCCTCGCGCGCTCTAGCGACCGCTCCGAAATTCAGCTGACATACCGCTCGCTCTCAGAAGCCTTTGTACCATAGTAACGAGCAAATAAATTCGATACCAATATACCGCACATCCGAAGATACGTCGTTTTCTCGATCCTACCACTCCTAAGTATCTTGACTGCCGAGTCTTCGGCTGTAGTTCCGAAAAGCCCATACCTCCGATCGTTCTGAAATTTTGTATACTATTATATTTTGATATGCTAATTATGAATATGTCAATGAAAATTGGCGCAAAGGTCATTTTCTAGGTAAAAATTTAGAAAAAAAATTTTTGCATATTTTTTTATTATCTAAATAAATATACATTTTAAAACAAAAAGTTTCAAATAAAAATTGTACGTCTCTTAAAAACACAACTTTTATAGTCTATACGCTATTACTGTAAAAACAGTACTTAACAAGAAAAATACAAATGAACATTCAATTCCATTCACCTGACATATAAAATCTGTATATCTATTAAATCTTTGCTTTACTAAAGTGATGAGTCTACCATATACTAAAAATATTGATACTGAAAAGATTAGCAAGGCCCCGTACGCAAGGTAGAACGTTTCATTCACCTGACAAGGTTATAGTGGCGCGCTTTACAAGTATGTGCTTTCTAAGTTGAAGCACATACAAAGAACACACTTGTAAAACGCGCACCTAACCTATAGGTTAGTGACGCGCTTTACAAGTATGTGCTTTTTAAGTTGAAGCACATACAAAGCACACACTTGTAAAGCGCGCCACTAACCTATAGGTTAGTGACGCGCTTTACATGTATGTGCTTTGTAAGTTGAAGCACATACTCTCTATTCTCTGCTTTAAATAGTACTTTTCTTAATATACCAACAATTCGCTACTTTAACTAACTTTCCTTCGTTCATACATGTACTATTTCCACATATATATCAGTCATTTATGTCTATTAGTACTTAAAATAACTGCTATATTTGTCAAACTTTTTTTGTTAATAACTTTTTAACATACAACGAGCGAGACGGCTAAAAACTTTTGAAGGTCACTCAGGGTCATGACCTTGACAAAATATGCCAAGGTCAAGGCCATCGAGGGATGGTCCCCTGATCGGTATACTTACCATTTTGGTAAAAGTTTACAATAACTTACACAGCTCGGATTACTTTGACCTTGACATATGTTGTCAAGGTCACCCTCCTGAGTGACCTTCAGAAGGTTTTAGTCGGCGGTCGCTGCTTATTAAAAAGTTATAAACAAAAAAAGTTTGACAAATATAGCAGTTATTTTGAGTATTGAAAGGCATAAACGACCTTGACCTTGACATATGTTGTCAAGGTCTCCCTCCTGAGTAACCTTCAGAAGGTTTTAGCTGGCGGTCATTGTTTATTAAAAAGTTATAAACAAAAATAGTTTGGTGGGGAAATTATTTAAAGCAGTGAATTGTTGGTATATTGAAAGAATAGTTATTTAAAGCAGAGATTGGTAACTTTCCTTTCAATATACCAACAATTCACTGCTTTAAATAATTTTCCCCACCAAATTTTTTTTGTTTATTAAGAAGTTATAAACAACTTTCTAAGTTGAAGCACATACAAAGCACACACTTGTAAAGCGCGCCACTAACCTATAGGTTAGTGACGCGCTTTACAAGTATGTGCTTTGTAAGTTGAAGCACATACTCGCGAAATAAAGTATTCTCTGCTTTAAAAAAAAACGTAATATTAGTCGTTTATGCCTTCCAATACTCAAAATAGCTGCTGTTTTCCAAACTTTTTTTGTTTATAACTTTTTAATAAACAGTGACCGCCGACTAAAACCTTCTGAAGGTCACTCAGGAGGGTGACCTTGACAACATATGTCAAGGTCAGAGTAATCCGAGCTGTGTAAGTTATTGTAAACTTTTACCACCATTTTTTGTTATCTCGTTTTTTCTCACATTTTTCTCGTTAAGTACTGCTTTTACAGTAATAGCGTATAGGACATAAAAGTTGTGTTTTTAAAAGACGTACAATTTTTATTTGAAACTTTTTGTACTAAAATCTATATTAATCAAGATAATTCAAAAATATGCAAAAAAAATATTTTTTTTATTTTTACCTAAAAAATGACCTTTGCGCCAATTTTCATTGACATATTCGTAATTAGCATATCAAAATATAATAGTATACAAAATTTCAGAACGATCGGAGTTATGGGCTTTTCGGAACTTTATCCGAGTCTTCTTACAAGGCTGTACCAGCCGACCGCGCTCAACGAACAATACCCGATCGCAAGTGCACATTTTGTTCTTTCGAGCCGGATTCGGAGTCAAGACAAATCGTACCATACGACTTTCGGAGTGCTTAGTGACGATACCCGTTCACCATGGCATCTTCACAAGACGAGCTCCTGGCAAAACAGAGCCAATTGATGAGCTCAATATCACGCGCTCTATCCAACTTTAAAAAATTGGGTCAAGCCAAGATGACGAAGGCGGTGGTGCAGAGCCGAATCGCAGCCCTCAAAGAAAAGTTCTCGACTTCGCGGGACTTGGACGCTAAGATCCGGGCATCCCTCGACGTGAGCACCGCCGAGGAGCTGCCGTATTACTGCAATGACCAGTTCGAAGCCTGCGAGGACCAGTTTGACGAGGCGCTGGACTACATGTCCGAGGTACTGGCCAAGGTTTCTGACAGCGACGAAGTCGACCTCAATGTAAGTTACGCTTCAAATTCAGTCCTCCGTCCCACTGCTCAGCTTCCGCGGATCAACCTGCCGACCTTCAACGGATCTTTCGACCGCTGGGAAAGCTTCCGCGATCGTTTTAAATCAATGATTATCGATAATAAAACGTTATCAAATGTAGATCGGATGCATTATTTATGCTCGAGTTTATCGGGAGATGCAAGTAGCGCGCTCACCCACCTCTCGATTACCGACGCGAATTTTACTGTGGCATGGAATCTCATCTCGTCGCGTTATGAAAATAAACGTCGTTTAATTAACGGCCACCTGCAAACGTTATTTTCGTTGCCACAGATTGCGTCCGAAACCTTCAAATACCTTCAGAATTTGCGCGACAAAGCAAACACCTCGGTTCAAGCGCTCAAAAACTTCGATCGTCCCGTCGACACTTGGAGCGATATCCTCGTTTTTTTAATTTCGCAAAAGCTCGATAAATCTTCCCGGAAAGCATGGGAATTACAGATGAGCAAAACGGTCGATTATCCCACCTATAACGAGTTGGATAAGTTTCTAGAATCGCGTATCCGCGCTTTCGAGGCGATCTCGCCTTCGAAATCCGAGAAAACCACCGACGGTTCGCAAAAGTCGCCGAAATCGAAATCGATCGCTTCCCATTCGACAACAGCTGCAAACCTTGCGTGCCCGATGTGCAAATCCGCGCACCTATTGTATCAATGTGCGTCGTTCTTAGCATATACTCCGTCGCAGCGATACGAGTATGTGAAGAAAGAAAACTGTTGTATTAATTGCTTCGGGCGTAATCATTCGCTAAAGGATTGTAAAAACGTGCGGTCCTGTAAAACTTGTCATAAGCGACATCACACCCTACTACATTTCACGGACGATGCAAAATCGCCCAGCGTAGAATCCGTTCCTACCGTCGCATCAAAAGACAGCGACAATGATAACGAGATCGCGTCTCATTTAATTTCAAAGACAATAATGCCGAAGTCAACCGTACTTTTAGCAACCGCTCGAGTGCGTGTTTACTCACCACAAGGTCACTTTGTTTACGCCCGTGCTCTGCTCGATCAAGGCTCCGTTGCGACTTTAATCTCCGAAAATATTGTTTAACGGTTGAGTCTCGCGAAAATAAAGCAAACTACACGTATTACCGGCATTGGAGACTCGCAATCGTTGTCGCATTCCGTCGCACGTATTTGCGTAACACCATCGTTTGGCGACAAACCTGCATACTCGACTACCGCGTACGTAATCCAATCGCCTTCAAAGTACGCACCGAATTGCGCTCAATCAACGCTCCAATGGGCGCACATTTCTGACTTGACGTTGGCGGATAAGAATCCCATGAGCTCTGATCCTATCGATTTAATCATCGGAGCCAATTTGTACGGCATGCTCATTTTAGAAGGCGTCCGTAAAGGAGCCGATAACGAGCCCATCGCTCAGAATACGACACTCGGGTGGATAATTTCCGGACCGATTTCTTCCGCCCGATCCCTCCACCCTGATTCCGTTCATGCTAATCACGGAACAATCCTCGAAAGCCTTGATTTCAATCTTCGTAAATTTTGGGAGATCGAAGAAGTCCCTCACGAAAACCATTTAAGTCCCGAAGAGCGACAATGCGAAAAGCATTTTGCCGCCACTCACTCCCGCACGCCGCACAGTGGGCAGAAAGTGCCTCTTTTTGGACAAAAATCTGCTGACAATTCAAATCTTCATCGATTTTAATGAATTTTGTTGAGAATAGTTCTTTATTTGCTTCCCGTGCAACACTATGCATGAAGGTATGCGTGTGAGTGTGCGTAGAGCTCAGTTTCGGTAGGCGGGCGCAAGGGAGCAAAGTCCAGCTTCCCTCTCCTCGTTCTTTTCCCGCGTTCCACGATATCGCCGGCTTGCGACAAACATCCCCCCGTTTCACTGTACTCGCGAACCTTGACGAGAGAGAGTCAACGTATAAATAAAGTTTCTTCGCATACCATATCAACAAATTTTTTTTTAAATACTCGGGGAATCATCCACTATAATGTGACTGCTACAAATGCAAAATGATGCGATCTAACCTCACAAGAATCCATCAAGTCCCCTGCAAAATTGGAGACACTGAACGTCGAAATGCCTAAACTTTTAAAACCTCAACCTTTATACCCTAAACCTTTAAACCTTAAACCCTTAACCCTTAAAAACGTAACAAAGGTCATATTTTGCTGTCGGCATTAGCATTACCCAATATGCACCACGTGGAGGTTGCTCGATCAGTCTTTGCACATCATTTAGCCATGAAAAAGGCCGATTTTAGATTTCTTTATTTTTTTGAAATGTTTTTTTATTTTTAAATTTATAATTTTTTTTAATTTTTAATTTTTTTTTAATTTTTTAAATTTTGTTTTAGCGTGAGTGTGTGTTGTGCGTATGCGTATGTATAGGTATGTGTGTGACAGTGTGTGTAAATTTATATGTAAGTAGCTGTGTATTAAGTTTCCTCGGTAGGTAAGCGCGTTTCCATATTTTCCTTCTGATTTAATCGTTCTTTAAAAACAGCTCCTCAGCTTCTGTTGACAGCGCTTTCTTTATTCTGTCCTCTTTTATTCTTAAAGAACCACACAACACACACTCACGCTAAAACAAAATTAAAAAAAAAATAAAAATTAAAAATTAAAACAAATTATAAAACTAAAGATAAAAAAACATTTCAAAAAATAAACAAATTTAAAATCGGCCCTTTTCAGGGCTAAATGATGTGCAAAGACTGATTGAGCAACCTCCATATGTGGTGCATATTGGGTAATGCTAATGCCGACAGCAAAATGTAACCTTTGTTACGTTTTTAATGGTTAAGGGTTTAAGGTTTAAAGGTTTAGGGTATAAAGGTTGAGGTTTTAAGAGTTTAGGCATTTCGACGTTGTGTCTCCAATTTTGCAGAAGACTTGATGGATTCTTGTGAGGTTAGATCGCATTATTTTGCATTTGTAGCAGTGACACATTATAGTGGATGATTCCCCGAGTATTTAAAAAAAAAATTCATTAAAATCGATGAAGATTTGAATTGTCAGCAGATTTTTGTCCAAAAAGAGGCACTTTCTGCCCACTGTGTGCCGCTGGGGCAGGACTTGCTTCCCACCTTGTGTTGGCTGGGGCGCCCCGCTTCTGCGAAAATGATGCACCTGACGGGAGCCTCGCATTTCCGGGCTTCGTGCCCGATCTCTCCACACCTATAACACGCGCCAGTGTGGTCTATCGCGCTCCGGCACATGACCCTTGTGTGCCCTGTTTCTAGGCACCTGAAGCATTGCATAGGGTGTCCAGGACCTCTATCTTGGCCCTGGCCCATCCGATGTCAATGCGCTTCTCCGCCCCGAGCTTGTTGGCGGCGACGAGGGGGCACCTAACAAACACGGTGTTCAACCCGTTAGGGGTTCGCCTCATAGGGCCGGCCTGGATATCCGAGGAAGCTACACCCCCTTTCTCCGCCAAGGCCGCCCTTATCTCGTCCTCCTGGACAGTGTCGTCCAAGCCGCTTAAACGAATCTCGGCTTGCATTTCGGGGCGCGTTACCCTTACGCCCTTCTTGTTCGCCAATGCCGCTCGCATTCTCGCGGCCAGGGCGTCCGCCTTTTCAGCGCAGCCCGGCCCGGCGATTTCCAGGCTCAATGCGCTGGTTGCCGTTTTCCTCACGTTCGGGGCTCGGTCCTAGCCGAGCTTCGAGAGTTTGATTGCCGCCCGTGCCGCCCTCATGGCCTCGGCGTTTTCACTTTCGGGGCACGTCAACACCACAGCGGCTGTGCGCGGCAGTCTTCTCTTCCTCTTCTTGGTCTGCTGAGTATCAGCAGCCCCGGTTTTCCCTCCTTTTCCTGGCCCTTTGGCGGGAGTACCTGCCAGGCCAGACGTAGGAGCCTGCTTCCCGGCACCTTTCTTCTTCTTCCCACGCACCACGTCCACCCATTTTCCGGTGTTTTTCGCGGAGGCCGCCGGGGTGGTTTTCTGGGCAGACGTTGATGCAGTTCTCGAAGTTTTGTTGGGAGGAAGGGAAGAGAACTGCTCCCTCGTCTTCTCTGCATTTTGATCTGTCCTCTCGTTATCGGGTGCGGCACCTTTAGCGCCCTGAGGGACTTTTGGTGTCGCACCTTTCCCTCCTTTGTCGTTGACAGACTTCCCAGCGGTGGGTTTAGTAGGCGCTTTCTCAGCCTGTTTCTTACCCTGCAGCGCTGTGGTTTCTCTGGGAGGGGGCTTGTTAGCTGAGCCCAATTTGCCGGCCCTCCCTTCGAACCACGCGTCGATCCTCTGTGAGAGTGACCGGAATAACCGGTCCTCCATGTTCTCTCCCTTCTGGGCATTGCTGCTTGACAGCGTGGCCTCTGTCGTTCGCGTCGGGGCCATCGGCGGCACGACGTCGTCGATAACCTTCGACTTCCCCTTTAGCGGTGGTCTCACCGCGGCCGGCATTCCATCTCTCATGACTTCCGTCATGACGCTGTCCTGCGTGTTCTCTCTCGCCTTCTCCATCTCCATCTCCACGTCCTCGTCCGCAACCGCAACTGTGTCCACGATCGCGTCCGCCTCTCCAGAGCTGAAGCTCTCAATGATTTGGCGTTTCCTTTTCGCCCCCTCTCGTAACCCGGCCTAGATGGGGTCTGTCCTACTTGTGCCAGCAGCTGTGCGTGTTGCTGCTGCATCTGCACAATCTGCGACTGCATCTCTAGTATCTGCGTCTGCAGTTGTGCATTAAGTTCGCGCATTGCTCTCAGGCTGACAATCTCCGCCTCTTGTGCAGAGACCTTATGTTGGAGTTCCTCTAGCTCTACGTCTCTGCTTGTTCCGGTCTCTGGTTCCTTGATCCTCTGTATCATCTGGCCGGCGGCAGCGGAGATCGTAGCAGCGGATTCGTTTAAGATCTTCCTCATCGGACCACTGATGTTGGTTGATCTCTCGGCGACCTTATCGATGCCTCTCAGGCTCTCGATGATAAGGCCCGGTATCTCTATCGTGGGGGCCATTTTAAGCCTCTTAGCCTCTTCAACCCCCTTTACTTGATCTTGATCTGTAACCGTAAGACGTGGATGCGCTCCTAGTCGCGCTTGTGGTAAGGGTCTGCCGGTCCTGTTGGCGGGATCTTCTTGTCTCACCTTTGGATGCAGACTCCTCACTCTCGTCCCGCGAGGAGGAGGCAGCTCTTTGAGAGCTGCCCCACCTTGCCTTTACACTCGCCGGAGCCGGCCTCGGCTTAACGAAGTCGCACCGTCTCGACAAGTGCGCCCCCTTGTCGTTCCGTATTTCGGAGCGCTTCTCCTCCTCGTTATTTGTTGTGGGTGAATTTTTGTTGACCGTCATTTTTGTTTTCTTCCCACTACCTGCTGCAACTCTGGGTGGTAGGGCGCGCCCCACGACCGACCGGGGACCACTCCCAACCGGCCGTGCCCCAGTGTACTCACCTGAGGTACCACCTTATGCCTCGGGCCCCCGGAAATACATCGGGGGCGCTGGGCTCCAGCCCCTTACACACCCGTGGGCGAGGCAAGCCTCCTCCCACACTATCAGGGGTCCCCGGGCTCCGACCCTCGGGGCACCGCAGCGGGCGCAGCCACGCGGGGGACCCCACGGACGGTTGGGTCGAAGGAGGTCGCACCCCCTCCAACGCCTTGCCCGCCGTGGCGACCAGCGTAAAGTCTTCAGCTGCCGGCCGAGGTAACCTCCGCACCGACGGCTGTTCTCCGACCCCGGTGGCCAGGTTTGGGAGGGATGCGATCCCCGACCACCAGGGTCACCCGCGCGCCGCCGGCTTTTTGCTTCCGGCGGCCCCGCCGGCCCCGACCTTGGAATATGTCCGAGCGGCCCGGCAGGTCTCCTTCCAGAAAAATCGCCCGGTCCCAACCTTGGAATATGTCCGAGTGGCCCGGGCGGTTACCCTGCCAGGTCGCTGGCCCCGACCCCGGAATACGTCCGAGCGGCCCAGACGACCCTCCACACTCGGCAGACCGTGGGACCACGTCCCTGGTGTGTAACCACCGAGTGTGGGCCTCTACTCCAGCCAGCCCAGGACCACGTCCTGGGCTGGGTTGAAAGAGGGATACCCCCCTTCCCCCTCCTGCCGGAGCACCGGCGTGCAATGGAGGAAAGCAGGAAGGGGCCTTCCCATTCCCTCAGCGAGACGGAATCCCTGCCCGCCTCGGGAACGGGGACCACCCTCTCCAACCCCACCCCGTGGTTTTTTATCGAGGTAACTTTCCTCTAGGCCGGCGGGAGGTGTAAAAACATTCCCCTAACGGTCCCGGCCGACCGGGCGTTTGCAGTCATGGTCGCTATTCCCTACCGGCTATTGGAGCTAGGTAGTCAAAGCTAGCCGTAGACTCTTAAGAGGGTAGCCGGGCCCCCGGTTTTCTGTCTGGGTTTTCCTTCCCATAGGTCGGTGGGAGAGCAAGGGCTCAATCCCACACAGCCCCGACCGGCCGGGCGACTTTTATAGAGGCCGCCCACCTCGCGGGCCCTGAAAAGGGCCCCCCTGTCTCCGCCAGTTTCGCGGCTGACGGAGATTACCGTCTGTGGTGTGCTCTTAGACCTTGATTCTCGCCACCGGGCCCTCCCGGCGGTCCTAGACTGCCGGTACTACCCCAGTAGGTCAACGGATCAAAGGGTGAGCTCCCTCACCCGGTACCCAACGTATTGGGTACCTTCGTCAAGGTGGCACACCGTCGAGGGGGTAAGCCGTCAGTACTGCCGCATATATTCGCAACCTGACACCATCAAGTCGAAACAAGGACACTACGCCATTTGAGATTTGGAATGGATATAAGCCAGATTTAACGCATCTGGGAATTTTTGGCTCTGAGGTTTTCATGCATATACCAAAACAACGAAGGAAGAAGTGGGATAAAAAGTCAAGAAAACTAATATTCGTGGGATACACGATGAATCGTCCAATTATCAAGCATACGATCCGAAGACCAACAAGATCCGAAGACCAACTGTATCCAGAGATGTAATTTTCACTGAAAAGGCTGACAATGAAATCACACACACTAAAGAAGAAACGACTCTTTCCTTAAATGATGTTATTCAAGAAAACCGGTTAACATCCTGAAGATAATAACGTCCAAAAAGATGGCAAGGGCAAGAACGACCATACCACGAACGAATCTGATAATGATGACACTGAAGAGGACAAATCAGGCAAGAAAACAAGTGTCTGTACTCGTGAATTGAGAGACAGGGCTAATATCAAGGAACCTGTCAGATACCAAGCGAACCTAGCAGAATGGAGCGAATCCCAAACATATGAAGAGGCAATCTCAAGTCAAGATGCTGACAAATGGAAACGCGCTATAGAAGAGGAATTACAGGCTCATCGCAAGAATCAGACATGGACAATGGAATATCTACCACAAGGCAGAAAAACGATTGGCTATAAGTGGGTTTTTAAAATAAAAAATTCATTCGATAAAAATCCTCAATATAAAGCTCGTCTTTGCGCTAAAGGCTTTTCGCAGAAAGCAGGGGTGAATTATGAAGAGATTTTCGCTCCTGTAATCCGTTACAAGTCAATTCGGACGCTTCCGGGCATCGCAGCAGATCGAGATTTAGAGATGGCACAGTTTGATATCAGAACTGCGTTTCTGCATGGTGAGCTGAACGAATCTATTTACATGGACGTACCTATAGGTGTCGAGACAAGTCAGGGTAAAGTATGTAAATTGATAAAGTCCTTATATGGACTTAAGCAAGCCTCCTGTTAATGGAATGCCAAATTTGCAGAGTTTCTAAAATCTTTTAATTTTATTCAGAGTACAGCCGATCTTTGTGTTTACATAGGTTGTATTGATGGCGTAACTGTGTTCCTAGGTCTCTACGTAGACGACGGTTTAGTGTTAGCAGAAACAATGTAGAGGCAGAGTAATGAAAATTCAAATTAAAAAATAATGCATTACTTATTAATTTTTTAAAAAGTAATTATTTCTTTACTCATTAATTATTAAAAAAGTAATCCGAAATGGAAGAAATCAAATTAATTATTTAAAAAGTAATGCTTAATGAAAGAAATCGGATTAATTATTTTAAAAGTAATGCGTAATGAAAAAAATCGTATTAATTATTTAAAAAGTCATGCGTAATGGAAAAAACCGCATTAATTATGTAAAAAATAATGCGTAATGAACAAAATCGCATTGATTATTTAAAAAGTAATGCGTAATGAAAAGAATTGCATTAATTATTTAAAAAGTAATGCATAATGAAAAAAATCGCATTAATTATTTAAAAAGTAATGCGTAATAAAAAAAATCGCGCTAATTATTTAAAAAGTAATGCGTAATTGAAAACCTTTGTATTGATTAAAGAAATAATCTTTAATGAAACCGTAATACATTGTATGTTTTACTACTTTACTCAAATATGTTAAATGAGGATTCTTATATATTTGCTAAAAAATAATAATAAAAATAAAATTTTGATTAATGGTTTAATTGAATACAATTATTATACATTGCACAAGTATCTATAATTTTGTTTATTATGTGATCAAGACGTCAACAACTTTGTATTAAAATATTTTGCAGGCCGAGTTCTCTCAATTAGATCGAATATTAATTAACAATGATACTAACCGTGAAAAACAACATTTTCGTGTATTTTTATATACATTTATTTAACATAAAATGATGAGCGTGCGCTTGACTTAAACCAAATCAAAAATAAAATTTAACAATTCAAATTATGTGATCACAAACTGATAATATATTCAATATACATATAATAATTTTATAGATTTTATTTTATTTTAAAGATAAATATATGTATATCTTTGTTAATTTTTATTTTTATCACACATATTATAAATTAAATTACAAACTTTAATTATTCTGACTCATATTTCCATTTCTAACATTTAAATCATATATGAATGGAAATATGAGTAGACTGAATAATCAAAGCTTGTAATTTAATTTATAATATGTGTGATGAAAATAAAAATAAACAAAGATATAAATTTATCTTTAGAATAAAATAAAATCTATAAAATTATTATATGTATATTGAATATATTATCAGTTCGTGATCACATAATTTGAATTGTTACATTTTATTTTTGATTCGGTTTAAATCAAGCGCACGCTCATCATTTCATATTGAATAAATGTATTAAAAAATACCCGAAAATGTTGTTTTTCACGGTTAGCATCATTGTTAATTAATATTCGATCTAATTAAACACGGGCCTGCAAAATATTTTAATACAAAGTTGTTGACGTCGTGATCACAAAAGAATGAAACAAAAACATGTTTATAATAAAGAAAAAATATATTCATGTGCAATGTATATTGATTGTATTCAATTAAATCATTAATCAAATATTTATTTTTATTATTATATTTTTGCAAATATTATAAGAATCCTGATTTAATATATTTGGGTAAAGTAGTAAAACATACAAAATGAAGAAAATCATTTCAATAATTTATAAATATATAATAATTCGTTGGAAGAATGGCTGAAAAAAATCATCATAACCACAATAATCACAATGCGTGCTGTAACGCAAATGTAACTGGAGCAGAGTAATAAACATTCAAATTAAAAAATAATGCATTACTTATTAATTTTTTAAAAAGTAATTATTTCTTTACTTATTAATTATTAAAAAAGTAATCCGAAATGGAAAAAATCAAATTAATTATTTAAAAAGTAATGCGTAATGAAAAAAATCGGATTATTTATTTAAAAAGTAATGCGTAATGAAAAAAATCGCATTAATTATTTAAAAAGTAATGCGTAATGGGAAAAACCGCATTGATTATTTAAAAAATAATGCGTAATGAACAAAATCGCATTGATTATTTAAATAGTAATGCGTAATGGAAAAAATCGCATTAATTATTTAAAAAGTAATGCGTAATAAAAAAAATCGCATAGACTATTTGAAAAGTAATGCGTAATGAAAAAATCGCACTAATTATTTAAAAAGTAATGCGTAATTGAAAACTTTCGTATTGGTTATTAAAAAAATAATCTTTAATGAAACCGTAATACATTACAATAAGTAATGCATTATTTCGGACCCTGAATGGAGACACTCAATAAAGTTCTTGCAGTACTCAGAGATTCTTTTGAATTTACAGAAGGGCATCCAAGTTTATTTGTAGGTATACAGATAAGTCGTGATCGCAAAAATCATTCGATTTTTATTCACCAACAAAACTATATTGAGCGCATTCTTGAGAGTTTTAATATGAAGGATGCAAATCCTGTAAGCGTGCTTGCAGATGTAAACTCGATTAAGACACTAATGGAAAACAATCCTGGTAGGATGTCTCATGTTCCTTTCACAAGTAACGCGTCCTGATATATCATATATTGTCAACTTTCTGAGTCGATTTTTAACATGTTATACAGATCTTCATTGGCGAGCTATAAAAAGAGTGTTTAGATATCTCGCAGGAACCCAGAAACTTGGCATTATGTATAAACGTAGTAACTATGGTATAGCTTTAACAGGATATTAAGACGCGGATTATGCTGGTGATACTAAAACTAGGCGATCAACAAGTGGATATATATTTACTATCTCTGGTGGATTTGTGTTATGGGCGTCCCAGCGCCAAAAGATGGTCTCATTAAGTACGACGAAGGCTGAATATGTTGCAGCAAGCTCGGCTACGAAAGAACTTGTATGGCTTAGGCGACTCCTTGGTGATATTGAATATCAATGTGACAAATCAACGACTTTATATGTCGATAATCAAAGCGCCATAAAGCTCATTAAGAATCCTGCATTCCGTCAGAAATGTAAGCACATTGATGTTCGATTTCACTTTATACGAGAGAAAAATGCCGATGGCATTCTTAATGTAGAGTATGTTGAGTCTAAGAAGCAATGTGCCGATTTTCTTACGAAGGCTCTACCTAAGCAAAGCTTTGAAATGCAATTGCGTTTACTTAATATGTATAGTTATGATATGTATGAGTATGTGTATGATTATGACATGAAAGCACTTGAATAGTGGAAGTATTAAAATAGTTCAAATTCGGCGCGCTTTATATCTTAGTGTAATGGCTCTGGCACACAGGACGCGGAAACGCTTGCCGCGCGACAAGGTGCGACGCGGTAGCCACGTGTCGTTTTTCCGTAAGAACTAGAAGTTTATTGGTTACCGCGTTGCTTCTTGCCACGCGGCAAGCGTTTCCGCGTCTTGTGTGCCAGAGCCATTATTAACGTTGCGCATGTTAGTTTGTCTACGCGACACTAGGAGACGCTCTTGTAAGTTTTAGTTATTCTAAGTTGGCGGTACTGCTCTTGTCGTCACTGTTGTCGGTTGCGTCTCGTCTATAATATAACGTTCATTTTTCGTTCCTTTATATTACGTTCTTTTCTTCATTCCTGTTCTATAAGTATTTCTATAGTGTACCAACAAACCACTGGTATCACACGTATAGACGATTACGTTATTATTATCCATTCCACTGGTCAGACACGAAGATATGCCTCAACAAGAACGAATTTATACAAGTACAGATAGTACTGAAAATTGCGGTGATAACGGTGAAATTGGTGGTTTTATTACCAGAATATTTAAATACTTTGTCTCCGTCTTCTCTTCCTCCTTATGAGTTGCGTTTGAAACCAAATTGTGTCATTATGCTGATTAGAAATCTTAGTATCAATAAAAGTCTTTGTAACGGTACTAGATTAATGATTATAAAACTTGCGGATCACTCATTGAAATGCAAAGTCTTGACGGGTGATAAAGTAAGAGATATCGTTTTCTTAAATCGTATAACGTTGTATTGTAAAAATGTATATCCTTTTACTTTTAAAAGAAGACAGTCCGATAAAATTAACTATTGCTATGAAAATTAACAAGTCACAGGGTCAGACATTTGACAGAGTAGAAATAGATCTTCGCAAAGACGTTTTTAATCATGGACAACTTTATGTTGCCTTGTCACGAGTTAGATCTTGGGAGGCATTAAAAGTTTATCTTGACAGTCATCGAAATAATAAACAAGTTAAAAACTATGTATATAAAGAAATATATGTATGATTTTTCTCTCCCTTTAAGTTTTTATATAAAGATAGTTTCTAATAAAGAAATTAAAAGCAAAGTCAAAAGCTTATCTAGATAAGCAACGAGATACTAAAAACGTTAAAAATTATATATAAAGAAATATACACTCCATCAAATAATTAAGGGATAAAAACAATTGTTTAAAAAATAAGCAAATTTTAACAAGCTGTAACTGTGTTTTAAAAAAATGGCACTCAAAGTCTAAAAAATAATTCTTAAGCTTAAAATCTTTACTTTCAAATAGATTCTTTCTTGAAAAACATTTTAATTGTATAATTTTAAATTACCCTATACATCATACATGATTGACATTTTATAGATTATGTTTTCGAGTAATTGTTTAATTACATGCGATCAATACATTTGATTACAACTTCAAGTGATTATTGTCGTCTACACGCTGCTATGTATACAGGGTGTAACAAAAAGATCGGGACCCTGAATTATCTCGGAAAGTTGATGTTTTCGGAAGAAATGTTTTATACAAAAGTTGTAGGATACCAAGTTACCCATCATGAGGTGATATTGGTTTGACCTTGAAAGATCTTTGGAAAGTCACATCAGAGTTACATTGAGTTTTTTAAATGGGTACCCCTATTTTTTATTGTAAATTCTTGTAGCCGACGTCGAGAACTTTACAAAACAGTATAAGTAAAGTCCATTTGGCCAAGAACTATTCGAGATATGCGCCGCTAAAATTTAAGTATCGCCGGGCGTTAGCGTTATATCGAGGTTTAGGGACTCCAAACAGCGGTCGGTGACCCAGCCAGCTAAGGCAAGATTGGTCGGTGATTCAGCCAGCTAAGGCAAGATCGGTCGGTGATCCAGCCAGCTAAGGCAAGATCGCTCGGTGATCCAGCCAGCTAAGCCAAGATCGGAAGGTGATCCAGCCAGCTAAGGCAAGATCGGAAGGTGATCCAACCAACTAAGGCAAGATCGAAAGGTGATCCAGCCAGCTAAGGCAAGATCGGAAGGTGATCCAGCCAGTCAAGGCAAGATCGGTCGGTGATCCAGCCAGCTAAGGCAAGATCGGTCGGTGATCCAGCCAGCTAAGGCAAGATCGGTCCGTGATCCAGCCAGCTAAGGCAAGATCGGTCGGTGATCCAGCCAGCTAAGGCAAGATCGGAAAGTGATCCAACCAGCTAAGGCAAGATCGGAAGGTGATCCAGCCAGTCAAGGCAAGATCGGTCGGTGATCCAGCCAGCTAAGGCAAAATCGGAAGGTGATCCAATCAGCTAAGGCAAGATCGGAAGGTGATCCAGCCAGTTAAGGCAAGATCGGAAGGTGATCCAACCAGGCAAGGCAAGATCGGTCGGTGATCCAGCCAGCTAAGGCAAGATCGGTCGGTGATCCAGCCAGCTAAGGCAAGATCGGTCGGTGATCCAGCCAGCTAAGCCAAGATCGGAAGGTGATCCAGCCAGCTAAGGCAAGATCGGTCGGTGATCTAGCCAGCCAAGGCGATTTTATAATAAATGTTTGAATTGCGCACCATTTACGGTCTGACAATGAGCTAATCGATCGTAAAAGTTGGATACGGCATTCCTGATGAATTCGGGATCAATAAGTGCAGCTTCATCAATTATCCTTAGACGAAGTTCCTCTAGATTTCTTGGCTTTGTTGCATACACTCTGCTTTTAAGGTGACCCCACAAAAGGTAGTCAAGCGGTGTTAAATCAGGAGAACGAGGTGGCCACTCAATCTCTCCTTTTCTTCCAATCCATCGATTGGGAAATTCCGCGTTTAAGAAATTTCGCACATTTCTACCATAATGCGGTGCAGCCCCGTCTTGCTGAAACCATGTATGAGCAAAGATATCATCACCTACAATCCGTCTGATTGCTGGAAGTATTTTATTCCTCAGCATATCTTTATACTTTGCAGCATTCAAATTTCCATCAATGAAAAATGGACCAATCAAGGTATTATTCAATACACCCGCCCAGATGTTTAACTTTTGAGGGTATTGTGTTCGAGCTTCAAGCATCCAGTGAGGATTGCTGTCAGACCAGTATCTGCAGTTATGTCTATTGACGGGACCATTCAATTCAAATGTTGCTTCATCCGAGAAAACTACATTGAAAAGAAAGTTAGGGTCATCGTCAATTATTTTCATCATGAGCTCACAAAATTCCATACGACGATCAAAATCATCTTCGTTTAACTCTTGTACCAGATGAATTTTGTACGGATAAAACTTGATTTTTTTCAAAATTCTTTGCACAGCCATGTGAGTAATGCCATGTTGCTGACTTACTTTGCGAGTGCTGCGATGGACATTTTCAACAAACGATTGTGCAACATCTAGTTGTTTTTCTTCACTAGTCGTTGATACTGGTCGTCCTGGAATTTGGCGATTTTTTACGCTACCGGTTTCATGAAAGCGTCTGATCGTTCGCTCTACAGTGGATTTCGAAATGGCTGTGTTTTCATCGCGAAAAGTTTTGTTAAAAACCTGTCTAACTTCATTGTAAAATCTTTGACGATCACCCCATCCCCGCATCATGAGAAGAGATATTCTCTCTTGTTCTGAAAGATAAGCCATCGTATAGGTGAAAAAGAACGATTGTGTCGGCGGTGTTTATCTTCGGATCTTTCGGTCCGTTGTTGATCTTTTTCGCGGGCAATTACGAAGCTGTGTAAAAGATGAAAATGGTAGCGAGTCGCTCTTTTCTTTACCTTCTTCGAAAACTGCTACTCCGGTAAAAATTTATCCCGGGTCAAACAGCGAAACACAGAAGGTAAAGACAAGAGCGACTCGCTACCGTTTTCATCTGTCACACAGCTTCGTAATTGCCCGCGAAAAAGATCAACAACGGACCGAAAGATCCGAAGATAAACACCGCCGACGCAATCGTTCTTTTTCACCTATACGATGGCTTATCTTTCAGAACGAGAGAGAATATCTCTTCTCATGATGCGGGGATGGGGTGATCGTCAAAGATCTTACAATGAAGTTAGATAGGTTTTTAACGAAACTTTTCGCGATGAAAACACAGCCATTTCAAAATCCACTGTAGAGCGAACGATCAGACGCTTTCATGAAACCGGTAGCGTGAAAAATCGCCAAATTCCAGGATGACTAGTATCAGCGACTAGTGAAGAAAAACAACTGGATGTTGCACAATCGTTTGTTGAAAATGTCCATCGCAGCACTCGCAAAATAAGTCAGCAACATGACATTAGTCACATGGCTGTGCAAAAAATTTTGAAAAAAATCAAGTTTTATCCGTACAAAATTCATCTGGTACAAGAGTTGAACGAAGATAATTTTGATCGTCGTATGGAATTTTGTGAGCTCATGATGAGATTAATTGTCGATGACCCTAACTTTCTTTTCAATGTAGTTTTCTCGGATGAAGCAACATTTGAATTGAATGGTCCCGTCAATAGACATAACTGCAGATACTGGTCTGACAGCAATCCTCACTGGATGCTTGAAGCTCGAACACAATACCCTCAAAAGTTAAACGTCTGGGCGGGTGTATTGAATAATACCTTGATTGGTCCATTTTTTATTGATGGAAATTTAAATGCTGCAAAGTATGAAGATATGCTGAGGAATGAAATACTTCCAGCAATCAGACGGATTGTAGGTGATGATATCTTTGCTCATACATGGCTTCAGCAAGACTGTGCTGCACCGCATTATGGTAGAAATGTGCGAAATTTCTTAAACGCGGAATTTCCCAATCGATGGATTGGAAGAAGAGGAGAGATTGAGTGGCCACCTCGTCGTTCTCCTGATTTAACACCGCTTGACTACTTTTTGTGGGGTCACCTTAAAGGCAGAGTGTATGCAACAAAGCCAAGAAATCTGGAGGAACTTCGTCTAAGGATAATTGATGAAGCTGCACTCATTGATCCCGAATTCATCAGGAATGCCGTATCCAACTTTTACGATCGATTAGCTCATTGTCAGACCGTAAATGGTGCGCAATTCGAGCATTTATTATAAAATCGCCTTGGCTGGCTGGATCACCGACCGATCTTGCCTTAGCTGGCTGGATCACCTTCCAATCTTGCCTTAGCTGGCTGGATCACCTTCCGATCTTGCCTTAGCTGGCTGGATCACCGACCGATCTTGCCTTAGCTGGCTGGATCACCGACCAATCTTGCCTTACCTGGTTGAATCACCGACCGATCTTGCCTTAGCTGGCTGGATCACCTTCCGGTATTGCCTTAGCTGGCTGGATCACCGACCGATCCTGCCTTAGCTGACTGGATCACCGACCGATCTTGCCTTAGCTGGCTGGATCACCGACCGATCTTGCCTTAACTGGTTGAATCACCTTTCGATCTTGCCTTAGCTGGCTGGATCACCTTCCGATCTTGCCTTAGCTGGCTGGATCACCGACTGATCTTGCCTTAGCTGGCTGGATCACCTTCCGATCTTGCCTTAGCTGGCTGGATCACCGACCGATCTTGCCTTAGCTGGCTGGATCATAGACCGATCTTGCCTTAGCTGGCTGGATCACCGACCGATCTTGCCTTGAGTGGCTGGATCACCTTCCGATCTTGCCTTAGCTGGCTAGATCACCGACCGATCTTGCCTTAGCTGGCTGGATCACCGACCGATCTTGCCTTAACTGGCTGAATCACCGACCGATCTTGCCTTAGCTGGCTGGGTCACCGACCGCTGTTTGGAGTCCCTAAACCTCGAAATAACGCTAACGCCCGGCGATACTTAAATTTTAGCGGCGCATATCTCGAATAGTTCTTGGCCAAATGGACTTTACTTATACTGTTTTGTAAAGTTCTCGACGTTGGCTACAAGAATTTACAATAAAAAATAGGGGTACCCATTTAAAAAACTCAATGTAACTCTGATGTGACTTTCCAAAGATCTTTCAAGGTCAAACCAATATCACCTCATGATGGGTAACTTGGTATCCTGCAACTTTTGTATAAAACATTTCTTCCGAAAACATCAACTTTCCGAGATAATCCAGGGTCCCGACCTTTTTGTTACACCTGTATAACAAATCTATATAATTAAATAACAGTCTATAATTGCGCAAGGAAACGAAGAGGACGATTGCACATTTGAGATCCTGCTGAGAGATAATTAATATAAAGATATAAAATACTTATTTTGTTTCTCTATTAATTATATGACATTAGGTATGCAATTATAATAAATATGGGAGTATTATATATATATGTTCTCTTTGTATTTATTGTATATACTATACATTATTCTTAATACTCTTATATGAAAGACACTAAATATCTGAAAGTTAATGTAAAATCTAATTTTTTAGATGCTTTGTATTTTTTCTAACGTTAAAGTGATTTATACAATAAATTAATTTTTTTCTATAATAATTTTAGAATTGCTTTGATTTTTATGAAGATATTATTGAATTAAGTTTAAATTTGTCTATAGCATGTAGTGTGTATATGTATGTGTGTAGAGTATATTTCACTTTTTATGATTAGTTTCAAGTTGTGTTAATTAATTATTTAATTTTATCGTAAATCGGATTTGCTTTTCTAGGAATGGTAAATTATATAAATATGTTTTTATTTTACATTATTTGCATATTTCAAAAATTTATTTGTAACGTCGTAAAATATCTTATTTAATGTATGTTATTTAATCATGATAATATTTTAAATAAATTTATTTTTTAAAACATTTTAATTATATGATTTTTTAAATTACCCTGTACATAATTGGCATTTTATAAATTATATTTTTGAGTAACTGTTTAATTACGTGTACTGCAACTCAAGATATTTTTTAATGTTAAATGTCGTTTTATATATTTTATATATATATGTATTTTATCATGTCATTTAAAAATCATTAATAAATAATAATAGTCATTTAAGTAAAAATAATCACTTTTTAAATAATTACATGTTAAACGTAGTTTTTATTAATGGAGTGATTTGAAATGTTATAGAGCAGCAGTTGAAGCATACTTGTAACAAAAAAGTATATAAAAATGAAAAAATAAATAATTTAAAAGAGTCGCATGAAGAAGACAATTATTTCAGTAATGAGTCCGAAGATTTAAATGCCATGGATATGTTAACTTCTAACGAAATGCTGGATAATGTTCAAATGTACGATTTGACTTTGTAAGTTCACTCCTAAATTTTTATTATTTATAAAAATTTAAAATACAAATATTTATGTTTATTTTTCTATGTACTTCAGGTTATGATTTTGTCTTTACAATTTTTAATATCCTGTGGTCTGTAACAATTATTATGTTGCATCTAAAAAACAATTCATATCCATTAACTGTTTAAATATTTTAAATTATTTTATTATTTATACAGTGAGGTAGTAGGTTACGTTGATGGCATACACGCTCCGCGTTATGTAGGTGATAAATCTCAATACAAAGTTTTTAAATTCTATTTGAACAATGGTAGTGGAAAACGCGTGCAAATCGTGGCGTGGAACGACGATGTTGATGTTGTAGAACAATATATTATATCAAATCAAGTAAGCGTTTTGTTATAGTAGATATACTGTTTTATTATTTTGATGATTGTACATAATTATCTTCAGATCTATATATATCTGATCAAATTTTTATGTGCTTTTATTGTTAAAATAGTTTTTTTTATATAAAAAAATTAAATTTTGAAACTTATATAAAAACAATTATTATTATTATTTAATTAAATGATGTCATTTATTATGTTAAATAATATTAATATATATATACATCCTTAAGGTATTTTCCAAATCATATTTTCCTAAACTTGTAATAACAGTATTAGAACAAATTTGCAGTTCAAAAGGAACATTACCATTATTAAAGGTCGATCTTTTTGGCGGTCGAGCCTGTACGCCATTCAGATGTATAATCTGTTAGAAAATTGTTTAATATATTAATGTTTACAATTATACACATATATATTGTTACAAATTTGTGAAATTTATAGATATTTTGAACTGCAAATTCGTTCTAATACTGTTATTACAAGTTTAGGAAAATATGATTTGGAAAATACCTTAAGGATGTATAGGTGACAGATGAAAGTATTACCAAAAATCTAAAAATTTCATAGATTGTTCTATTATTACTTCTGAGTATCTGTGTAAAATTTTAGCACAATTCACTTATTGGTTTAAAAGTAATTTAATTTTTTGTTGGCATTGATTTTTATCATATCTCGGGATTGGCTGCACTAATCTTATTCGGACTAGTCGAAATCAAAAGCTTGTGTCGACATTATATTTAAAAAGTGTAGTTAGATTTTTTATTACGGCTTTAGTTTCGGAGATATTTTAAACAAAAGTTTGTTGACGTATGAATTTTCTTCTTATTCTTATTCTTTTGTTGTTTTCCTCATCAAATTATAAGAATAAAAAGAAAATTTATACGTCAACAAACTTTCGTTTAAAATATCTCAGAAACTAAAGCCGTAATAAAAAATCTAACTACACTTTTTGAATATAATGTCGATACAAGCTTTCAATTGCGACTAGTTCGAATAAGATTGGTGCAGCCAATCCCGAGATATGATAAGAATCAATGCAAAAAAAAATTAAATAACTTTTAAACCAATAAGAGAATTGTGCTAAAATTTTACACAGGTACCCAGACGTAATAATAGAACAATCTATGAAATTTTTAGATTTTTGGTAATACTTTTATCTGCCACCCATACATCCTTAAACGTAGAACCTGAGCATATTGAATTTTTGGATGTTATGAGTACTGTACAACGTGTTGGTGAGTTTTACTTCATTGTTTATTATACCTATATTTTACACACGTATACTCTATCCCAATCTCTCTCTCTCTCTCTCTCTCTCTCTCACTGTCTAACTCACATGCTCATAGGTATATGTAAGCATTATATAAAACTGTATGCGAAATATTCACGGAATACAGATCTTGTGAATGTTAACATATTTAATTAATAACCATACTCGTATAATGGATATTTAATTCAATTTTTCCAGTGAATACAATAAATATATTTTATAGTTATGGAAGGCTACATAAAGACAAATTTTACGAGCGTCCATCATTTGTTAGACAAAACGATTGGTTGTGGATCGATAACCGATGGTGAGTTCAAGTTGGAAGTCCATATTATGAATTTCAATGAAAACGAATATAATAACCGTGCGAAAGCTGATAAAGTACAGAAAGGTGATAAACTTAAAGTTAATGGAATAATGCAGTCAACAGGTAAAGTGTTTATGTTTATTATTATTAATAAACTTCATCTCCTATTGATTTTAAAATAAGTTCTATTCCATAGTTCTATATTAAAAGAATAAAAGAATGATAAAAAATACTTTAAGAAAATACTATCAAAAAGATAATGTAAAAGAAGAAAACAATAATAATAGTAAAATATAATATATACATTGACAATAATAAAAAAAATGTAAATTATAAAAATATATGCATTTCCACAATGGTAATATAACGATATAATAATATATCTATTATATACATTAATGATAAAAGTAATAAAATATATAAAGTATTACTGATAAAAGTGTCAGAATTTGACATATATTTGTTAGATCAAATACATTATAAATAAAATTCTCTAAACGTTATTATTAAATGTTAATCATTGGAATGTCTTTTTGTATCCATAATCTACATACTCTATCGGGTATCCTTTGCATTATTGATGTTTTGGTTAGAATATAAATTGATTTTTCACGAAACAACAAATGTAAATATTGAAATTTTGTTTTATTTAATAATTATATAATATATTTTACAGTTAATCCGCCATACTTCTTACAAGGGAAGGGTACGATGTGTTGTCGCTGAGATCTGAATAATACTATTTTATTTGGTTTAAGGATGATAAATGAAGGTGCCCAGCAAAATTTTAACTGCTATGACCCACAGATGTGGACGGCTCGGGAAAAATTTTTTTATATAAAAATATATAAAAACGTAGGTATATAAATATTCTATAATTATTTTTATATTCTTCTTTTTATTCTCTTTCCTGTAATATTCACGAACAGAGATTATAGAAGAGGAAAAAACACGTATGAACATGTATGGACATATTTGATATATAATTATATATATTTATATGTTCTTATATATTTTTATATGAAAAATTTTTTACCAGGGGAGTACAGAGGAGCTAACACGTTACACATCTTGGTTTACTAACAAGCCGTATAGAATGGAGGAGTAAATAAAATGTTACCTTTATCTGGTTAACACATTGTTATAATACATGTCATTCTGTTTAAAGTTACTTTCAGTTAGCGTGAAACGTTGATTTCACATTCTTAGTGAAAATCCTAGCGTGATTTTCAGTGTTTCTTTTCAAGGGCATTCATGACGCTATTGTCATGACAATATTACGAACATTCGTTATTCTAGATTTATTATTAGGTTGCGATTAATACAAAGATTAAATTGATATTCTTTTCCTTAGCGTATATTCGAGTTATAAAGTCTCGATTTCTTTTGCGTAACCTATTACATTCTTAATTGAATTGCGAATATAATATTTAGAGTGATACCAGCGAATTGACGTGCGTGTGATTACTTATACTTTTGATGTGTGTTATTTCGGAAAATAAAAGACACGCTAACTTTCTAAATGAAAGAGATTTTACATTGTTATACTCATGTATAATGTGATATATGTGGAACTTTGCCTTTTACTATGCGTGTGCTATTAATGAATTGAACACATTGATATCTCGTACAATTAGAATCGACGCATATTGCTTTCTAAGCAAGACATAGATGATTTCAGATTTAGATATTCAACATATCTTCGGTACAAGTATATGATTTTGTGAACTTTCTTTAGTTTATTTGCTGACAACTCAGACGTGGCATTTAATGCATTCAGTACTATTCATGTCTGATTATTTTGAATTATTATTCACTTAAATTCATGTTTATCTTAAATTTATGCCTTATATTTCAGTTTATGGGATTACTTATTTACTTCTGGTGTGTTCAAGACATTACTTATATTATATTGAATTGATTTCACTGTGTGTATAATCTGATGATATTGCGATGTTATTTATTTATTTTCTATGCATTATTTGAATGACTTTTGTTCTTTCTGTATCATTTTCTGTATTTGCTTTCTTTGAATTGTTTGTAAGAACACTGACAAGGTTTTTGGTAGTTTCCCTTGTCCACGCAACAAATGTTGGTGTTCCATCGAGCAGTTCTACCGATAAAAGTGATATAAATTCTATTCTGTTTTATTTTGCATGAGCACCGCCCCTTCCCGTTTCAGCTCAGCTCTCATACGAGGGCCGTTACATAACATTTTGGTCCTTCGAGCCGGATCGTGAGATCCAGAAAAGTACAGTGTAAATTTTTAATTCTTAAAGAGAATTCAAGGTTTAATATTTTCAAGACGAATATACAGTCGAGCGTGAGGGAGCGATGCTCAATTAAGAATTAATTAAAGTTTGTAAAGTGCCGTGTGCGGGAGGGTATCATTTTCCAATTTTGAATTTCTACAACTTCATACGACCATGGAGGTCACTTGCATAGAGAGTCGCCTTGATCAACAAGTTGCTTTGAGAAATGTCATAAATCAGGCTTATGATAATTTGATTAATGTCGGATTAAACAGTATTACTAATAAACGAATTAATACACGCCTTTCTTCCTTAAAGGAAGCATGGGAGAAATTCTCCATGAATAACGATGATTTAATAACTTCCATTTCTAAATTATCTAACGAAGATAAAATTAGAGTTCAACGTCATCCTTACATTTTTGGACACTTATGAATCCAACCTCGATACTTTGAAGAAGATAAACATTTTTTTCGAATCGAATCGACAATCTACAGTCGCAGCTGCGTCAGTTAGGCCTCCTTCTCAGTCTGAAGCCTTACCGTCGAGTTCATCAACGGTTGTGCATCACACTCGGCTGCCACGTATTACCATTCCAACATTTAGTGGATCACCGTCTAAGTGGCTTTCGTTTAAGGATCTATTTTCCTCAATTGTTATTAATAACCCGGGTGTCTCAGCAGTCGAAAAGTTGCAATACTTAAAAACTAATCTCGTGGGTTTAGCCGCCCTTCTCATCAAAGATACAGTGCTTATCGCGGATAATTTCCAAAAGGCTTGGGACCTATTGTCCTCTTTTTATGAAAATAAGAGAATTCTCGTTCAGTCAGAACTGCATTCTTTATTCAACCTCAAAAGATTAACTAAAGAATCCGCAAGTGAGCTCGTACAGCTTTATTCAAGAATAGGCCAATCATATCGAACATTAGAAAATCTTGGATGTCGTATAGATCATTGGGATGATGTTTTGGTTTATCTCGTTACTCGACGTTTAGATTCTGACTCGTTGAGAGCTTGGGAAAATGAACTAGGCTCGTCCAAAGATACCTCTTCATGGGCTCAGTTTGCTAAATTTTTACTAGCGCGTATATTTTCGCTTCAGTTTTACGAGAAATCTAGGTAAAACTGTGCAACCGACGCGACAACCGACTGCCAAAGTACATTTTCAAGGACAGACAAAAAATACTTCTACGAAAGTCAATCAAAAATGCGTGATATGTTCGGGACAGCATCTCATAGCTTTTTGTCCGCAGTATAATAACAAGACCGTTGAGCAAAAGAAGGCTCTTATTGTAAAATACAAGCTTTGCTATAATTGTTTATTTCAACATAAGGTTTCCAATTGTCGTGTTACTACGAGATGTAAGAAATGCGGACAGAAACATCACACGTCCATTCATATGAAGAACGTTTCTAACACACCAGAGACAAAGACGTCTAACGTGAAGGATGAACCCCCTTCTAAACCGGTTAAACCCGAAGCGAAAGTTTTACATTCGACGATAGAACAACTATCCGTTAATTCTCATGTTCTGTTAGCAACCGCGCAAGTCGTCCTTATCTCGACAAGCGGTCAAGCTACGACGGTTAGAGCCCTTCTTGATCAGGGATCGGAGATTTCTATAGTAACAGAGCGAGTCGTGCAAAGACATCAGTTGTCACGAAGTCATTCATCCTTAAAGTTTATTGGTGTAGGCTCTCAGAAGTCAAGGAACACCCGAGGCATTACCTCGTTTATTCTTAAGCCCCACTTCGAATCTGATGTGGAATACTTGGTATCAGCTCATATTCTACCAAAACTTACTTCCTTGATCCCTTCTACTCAGCTTGATTTTTCATCATGGTCTCATTTGGATAACCTTAAGTTAGCGGATCCTGAATTTATTAAACCCGGATCAATCGATTTAATACTCGGAGTCGACACGTACTGTCGTATAATAAAGGAAGGCTTGATCAAGGGAGCAGTTAATGCGCCTATCGCGCAATGTACAACTCTTGGGTGGATTATATCAGGTCCTACTGATTCGACGGGTGTTACCTCCGAAGTTTATGGATATCACATCAAAATTGATCGAGATCTTCATGATCTGTTGAAACGATTTTGGGAGTTGGAAGTCATTCAGGCATCTAAACCGGTCACATTATCTTCTGAAGATCAGAAGTGTGAAGACCATTTTAAAGCAACCCATCAGCGAGATTCCAATGGAAGATATATCGTAAGATTACCGTTCAAGGACGATGTGAAGAAACTTGTAAATTCAAAGGCAAAAGCTAACCGAATAATTTATAATTTATTCAATCGATTTCAAGGTAATCCGGATTATGCCAAGGCATATACTGATTTTGTTGAAGAATACGAGAACTTGCATCATATGGAAAGAATTCCGAATCCAGAAGTCGAACCAGAACAAGTTTATTATTTGCCGCATCATGGAGTGATGCAAGCACATAGTCTCACAACTAAATTAAGAGTAGTGTTCAACGGATCAAGTTGCACTACTACCGGAGTCTCTCTTAATCAACTACTTCATTCAGGTGAAAAGCTACAATTAAATCTCAACGATGTACTTACATGGTTTCGCTTATTTCCGTATGTATTTTTCTCTGACGCGGAAAAAATGTATCGTCAAATACTCATACATCCAAATGATTGGAACTTTCAACGGATCCTTTGGATGAACAAGCTTAATGAAATTATTGTTTACGCTCTTACAACAGTCACTTACGGACTTACATGTGCACCCTTTTTAGTTTTACGTACAACCGAGCAATTAATTGAGGATGAGGGACATCGGTTTTCTCTCGCTCTACCCACCATGAAAAAGGGTAGATACGTAGACGATATCTTTGGGGGTGCCGACACAGCTGAACAACCTAAGGCAGTTGTCAGTCAGGTAAACCAGCTCTTCATGGCGGGCGGTTTTCCATTACATAAGTGGGTTAGCAATAACCCAGAAGTGCTTGAAGCTATACCTTCAGACAAGCTAGTTGAATTACATTCTATTCAAATAGAAGAAACGACAGTTCATGCTCTGGGCTTGTGCTGGCAACCTTCCACTGATGTCTTTCAATTCACTTTAAATTTAAATGTTTCCAAGGTTCATACTAAACGAACTGTCTTATCGACTATTGCGAAATTGTTTGACCCGTTAGGGCTTTTATCACCCATTACTATTTCTGCTAAAATATTCATTCTAGAACTATGGTGTAAGCGATTAGGATGGGATGATCCTTTTCCTTCTCCTTTATGAGAGCAGTGGACAACGTTTTTGAATCAACTTCAAAAAATGCCTAATTTCACTTTTCCATCTAGGAAAAGTGAAAAGCCATGTAATTCTATAGCGTCTGTCGTATGACATCCAAGCCATCTAGGCTTGGATGTCATACGACGGACGCTATAGAATTACATGGATTTTGTGATGCATCACCAAAGGCAATGACTGCGGTCGTTTATATTCGAACTGTCTCTAAGGAGGGACATGTTGTCGTCAACTTAGTTTCATCAAAAACAAAGGTTGCCCCGTTAAAGAAACTCACCATACCACGATTGGAATTGTCAGGCGCTGTGTTGTTGGTCAAACTAATGACTCAAGTAATACACGTTCTAGAAAGTTTGGTTGGATTGTTTGGTTGGATTGATTCGTCGGTCGTCTATACATGGATAACAAACCATCCGTCACGATGGAAAGAATTTGTGCAAAATCGAATCTGCTGGATTCAAGAAACTTTACCTCAACTCCACTGGAATTTGATACCAGGCAAACAAAATCCGGCTGATTGTTCAACCCGAGGGTTGACACCAGCTCAATTACTGGAACGATCTGAATGGTGGAATGGACCTCAATGGCTGAGGCAAGATCCTTCAACATGGCCGCAAAAAACAACTGTACTTTCTGGTAGAGATAATCTTGAAGAACGATTAGTTCAGGTCTCCGTCGTTACCAAGGTTAATTCAGGGGAGACTTGGAATCTTCTTTATAGATATTCAAGCTTTACCCGATTATTGCGCATCACTGTTTGGTGTTTTAGAATTTGTGCTTGATTTAAACGGTTGTTTGATTCACCTACTACAGGCCCTTTAAGTACTCAAGAATTGCAAAATGCAAAATTGTTTTGGGTTAAGATGGTTCAACAAGCATCATTTTATGAAGAACTTAAGCTTCTCTCTAATGGGAAGGACTTGTCAAAATCTAATTCCTTAGTTCGACTTACCCCGAAACTCGATTCAGAGGGACTACTTAGAGTGGGAGGACGTCTTCAGTACTCCCACTTATCAGAAGACGCCAAACATCCCTTGATTCTCCCGAAGAATTCTGCACTATCCTCTCTAATAATAGCTGACGCACATTCGCGTACTATGCATGGGAGGACGCAAGTAACTTTAACAGTTATTCGAAACGAGTATTGGATCGTCGGGGGACGAACTCCAATTTGATCTTTTATTTAAAAATGCGTACGATGCGCTCGTTTTCGACAACGTAGGGCTCAACAACTTATGGGACAATTGCCACCTGAGCGCGTAACTCCGTCTCGTCCATTTCTACACTCGGGAGTAGATTATGCGGGCCCGTTTCATATCAAAATTTGGAAAGGTAAAAATGAACGTACTTATAAAGCGTATGTTGCTCTTTTTGTATGCGAATCTACTTCCGCAGTTCGCATTGAATTAGTTACAGACTATACTACCGATGCATTTATTGCAGCCTATAAAAGATTTGTCTCTCGAAGAGGGATCTGCGCATCGTTGAGAAGTGACTGTGGAACCAATTTTAAGGGGGCTAATTCGGAATTGACTAAATTATTTCAATCATCTTCCAACGAAGCTAATACTCTCGCCACACTTCTGGCCAATGATGGCACGCAGTGGATTTTTAATCCACCCTCCGCCCCTCACTTCGGAGGCAAGTGGGAGGCTGGAGTGAAATCCGTTAAATATCATTTAAAACGCGTAGTAGGGGTAGCTCTTCTGACTTATGAGGAGATGACTACTCTGTTGACACAGATCGAAGCAGTACTGAATTCAAAGCCATTAAGCCCATTATCAGAGGATTTCGACGATCTAAACGCTTTGACTCCAGGGCATTTCTTAATCGGAAGTTCGCTATCTGTAATACCAAAACTTTCGCTGAAGGAAGTTAAGGTTAGCCGCTTATCAAGGTGGCAGCTACTTCGTCACATGTTAGACTGTTTTTGGTCAAGATGGTCGAAGGAATGTCTTCAACGATATTTATCCACATACAAGTGGAATCAGACTACTTCTTCTATTAAGGAAGGCTCACTTGTATTAGTGGTAGACGAGAGATACCCTCCATCAAAATGGCCTCTGGGCAGAATAGTCAGTGTTTACCCAGGTGATGATGGACTAACTCGAGTTGTGTCAATTCGTACACAAACCACCATCTTGAAAAAACCGATAGTTAAAGTGTGTCCATTACCCATTCCAACCAATAATTAGTGAATTTTGTTTCGGTAACTCCCGTTACCGAAGGCGGGCGGAAATGTTTAAAGTTACGCGGATTTAGAGCTATATCACAAAGAGACGTAATATGGCGACTCTCGCATGAGAGATCGACTAATCGATTCCCGCACACGGCGCTCGATGGAGAAGCGAGTAGAGACTCTAGCTTGCGCTGCTGCGTAGCAGAGCGTGGTTGACGCGTGGCGTACGTGACCCAGCAACGGCCACGAGCGTGTTTTGTCACGTGATCATTGACGCAAAAAAAGCGCAGATCTCCTCATTTTTCGTTGTTTGCTCGAGTGAGCACGTTGCGTGTCCCTTAGAGAAAGGGCATTTTCTTTTGCTTTCGGTTAACGAGATTTAGAGATTGCTAGTGAATATTGTTAATAGTGAGAGTCTAGCTTTCGAGATATCACGTTTGAAGAATATTCCGACTGAGATAATTGTGGAAAGCACAGCTACCAGAGATTCAGATATTGACTGTATTGGAAACGAGAAGTTACATTTTGATGCCATTGCGCACCATTTATAAGGGAAGTAAGATTGCGAGAGAGATTACTCGCTTAACATATACGTAATCAAACCAGCTCAAGGTAACTCAACCTAATTACCAATCACGTAAGAAACAGACGTGTCAATGCACGTTCTTTACTTTCAGTTAGCGTGAAACGTTGATTTCACATTCTTAGTGAAAATCCTAGCGTGATTTTCAGTGTTTCTTTTCAAGGGCATTCATGACGCTATTGTCATGACAATATTACGAACATTCGTTATTCTAGATTTATTATTAGGTTGCGATTAATACAAAGATTAAATTGATATTCTTTTCCTTAGCGTATATTCGAGTTATAAAGTCTCGATTTCTTTTGCGTAACCTATTACATTCTTAATTGAATTGCGAATATAATATTTAGAGTGATACCAGCAAATTGACGTGCGTGTGATTACTTATACTTTTGATGTGTGTTATTTCGGAAAATAAAAGACACGCTAACTTTCTAAATGAAAGAGATTTTACATTGTTATACTCATGTATAATGTGATATATGTGGAACTTTGCCTTTTACTATGCGTGTGCTATTAATGAATTGAACACATTGATATCTCGTACAATTAGAATCGACGCATATTGCTTTCTAAGCAAGACATAGATGATTTCAGATTTAGATATTCAACATATCTTCGGTACAAGTATATGATTTTGTGAACTTTCTTTAGTTTATTTGCTGACAACTCAGACGTGGCATTTAATGCATTCAGTACTATTCATGTCTGATTATTTTGAATTATTATTCACTTAAATTCATGTTTATCTTAACCTTATGCCTTATATTACAGTTTATGGGATTACTTATTTACTTCTGGTGTGTTCAAGACATTACTTATATTATATTGAATTGATTTCACTGTGTGTATAATCTGATGATATTGCGATGTTATTTATTTATTTTCTATGCATTATTTGAATGACTTTTGTTCTTTCTGTATCATTTTCTGTATTTGCTTTTTTTGACTTGTTTGTAAGAACATTGACAAGGTTTTTGGTAGTTTCCTTTGTCCACGCAACAAATGTTGGTGTTCCATCAAGCAGTTCTACCGATAAAAGTGATATAAATTCTATTCTGTTTTATTTTGCATGAGCACCGCCCCTTCGCGTTTCAGCTCAGCTCTCATACGAGGGCCGTTACATAACACATTCTAATACGCATCTTATGTAAAATCAGCGTTTATGAAAATTCATGTGTTTTCTTTGTTTTTTATTGTACTCTCAATCTATCTTTGAAGATCTGTATCTTCTGCTGTAATAGTCAATAGCACCTTAAAATTTAGTGGTAACCATATTTTGTTACGTTATTTCGAGTGCACTATATTTGCGCTATTATAGCAGAAGATAAAGTTTTTAAAGATAGATTTCAAGTACCCACAATAGAAGACAAAGAAAACACATGGATTTTAATAAACGCTGATTTCACATAAGATGCGTATTAGAATGACACACATATATTATAACATATTATAACCAGATAAAGGTAACATTTTATCTACTCCTCCATTCTATACGGCTTGTTGGTGGAACCAGGATGTGTAACGTTAGCTTTCCTGTAGTCTCCCTCCCCTTGGTAAATAATTTTTTTTATAAAAATATATATAAACATATAAAAACATATATAAATATATTTTATATAATTATATATTAAACGTCCAAATTTTTTCTCATTACCTTAAACTTCCCTTTTTATAAAAAATGCAATGCGAAAATAATCTATTTAATCATTTTTAGATTCTTCTTTTTATTCTTTTTCCTGTAATATATACGAACAGAGATTATAGAAGAAAAAAAAACATGTATGGACATACTTGATATATAATTATATATATTTATGTATGTTTTTATATATTTTTATGTAACAAATTTTTTACCGAGCCGTTCACACCTGTGGGTCATAGCAGCTAAAATTTTGCCAGGCACTTTCATTCATCATCCTTAAATTAAATAAAATAGTATTATTAAGATCTCAGCGACAACACATCGTACCCTTCCCTTGTAAGACATACAACGAATAATCAATTAAAGGAAATAAATGCCACGATTGGCCATATGGAGGCTTTAGAAAAATCATTATATCAAAACGAAAATATGCTGACAAACATCACGAGAAGAATGCAATTGCAAGCTTAAAAATTCATACGCCGAGAAGAAGTAAACGAGCATCTCTTAATTATAACCACGATCACAACAGATCTAATCGAGGATATCAAGGACACGATAGACTACCTCACATACTCGAGAGACGGAATAATTCTCACACGTCTACTACCGATAGAAAAAATAACAACAGAATTAAAAGAAGCAACGTCACAACTAACGAGAGGATCACATTTTCCATTCAAGATTAGCTTAGAAAACTGGAACAATATACCGAATTTTGTAGAAATTAACGCCTATTATAATAAACCAAACGTGTACACGATAATTAAATCCCCACTAGTAGTTTACCCCGTGTACGAAATCATACGGACGGCACCGTTACCCATTTATCAAAACGCGAATATATTTACATTTCTAAAAACCACACACGCTGTCTTAGCGATAGATAAAGAAAATCACAACTACATTACGTTAAACGAGCGCGAACTAAACGACTGTAAACTAAACGGTAGAAAATTTATATGTGAACAAAATTGCCCCGTATACTTTGTAAAAGCGGACGCACCATGCGAGGTGCAAGTATATGTAAAGCGCCAGGATACGTAAATATCTGCGAGAAACTTCACATCTTATCAAATGTAACCTTATGGATAATGCTAACCGAACCACAAGCATGGTTATATTCAACACCGAAAAAACAACAATTAACAATACAATGTGTTGATCAGACGGAAAGAAAAATAGAGATAGAAAGAACCGGAAAATTAACTATTAATGGAAATTGCAAACTAACGACACCCGATATGATAATAAAAACAAAGCGACAAACAATCGAAAGAACTATACAAATGCATTTAGCAGATATTAATTTAACAATAACCCGCGAAAATAAACTATTTGATAACAGCGAACAAGCGAATAAAGAAATCAGATTAGAGCCGTTAATAAGAAACCCGAACAAACTAATAGAATTTAGTCTAGATGTAAAAGAAATAAATAAAGAATTAGACGACACCTAAGATAACATATTCCAAAATAAATATATTGTATATCCGGTAGGATCTAGTATTACCGTTATAATAATAATAAGCGATAGGAATAATTGTATACATAATAAAACGAAAGAAGCGAGCGAGCGCCGAACCGCGCACACTAGGCAATCCGGCGATGTTTTATTAGCTCATAAGATGACTGTAAAAGAAAATAATAAAAAAGTTAATATCCTTATAGAATTAAGGTAAGATAAGAAATCTGTAATAGAATACGAGAAACTCCGAACCATAGTTTCTCTCTTCCCAAAGGGGAAGGGATGTTGCGACCCAATATTTAGTAATAATTAATTATTATATTAAGTAACCGCGAGAGAAAGATGTAAAACCGCGAGTCAGCATAACAGCTGACTGCGCGGCCCATACCGAGAACTGACGCGACCTACGAGGAATGCTGAGTAAGGAGGACCCTGAACCGATTCGGCTTGACGACCAAAAGGAGATAAATACAGAGGAGAGCAGGCATCGAGAGGGCAGTTCAGAGTCAGAGTCAGTAACGTGTTGTTTTGAGTATTAAATATAAGACCTCTGTAAGATTTAAAGATTAGTGAATTTATTAAAGAATATCTAAAGTCATATTAAAGCCTGTGAATTCCTTCCCGACTCCTCCGCGGAACGGCGATCCCCATATTTGTGCACGGAGCGGCACAAAAAAGTCAACCACAGCTTTAATTAATACACAAAATTTCAAACACAAAAAAAAAATTAGCCTACGTCTTGAACATCAAAATTTCTACGGATCGAGTTCAAATAAACATGTGTTGATCACAAGTATACTGACATACACTCCCACCGTGTACATGAGAACGCAGTCGTGGAACGCAAGCGACATCTCGATTAGCTTTTGTGAACTAGTATTGGGAACAACTTTTGGGCTCATAATCTGACGCATCGCTCATGCAAGTTCGTCCTCCTTCTCTCTATTCTTCATGATTGGGATATATAAGTCGTTAAGCCCGTATCAGATTACGGATTGGGATTAAGATTGGATTAAAATTTGACCAAGTAGAATAGAGAAAATTGATCTCAAGGAGTGCAACTTTGCTCTGGATTGGCCAAATTTCAATCCAATCTCAATCCCAATCCGTAGTCTAACACGGGATTTACGCTTTGCACATTCGGCCCCATACCTAGAGCCGTGATTTCGCGTAATGGGTGTTGCGAGTGTAGCATCGCTACCTGTATGTGACCGATATACTGTTAATAGGTTACTGTACAGTGAAGCACATTGAACTATATACCATACTGGAACGTGCACGCCTCTGTTCATTGGCGGCCAAGATTGTGGGAGTGGGATAGTTGAATTGCGACGATGTTGTTCTTGTCTAACTAACTGTGGACGATGTTTTCAGTTATGGTAGTTTACAGTAGAAAGATACAGCTTCGTCGCAGTTTAACTATCTCTTAGTGGCCGCGGTAACAGTGGAGATCGAACCCTGGCTGGGGTAATATTTTTCGCAATAAGTTTTTACAGTGATTTTAATATTATATCGATATCGATTTAATTAGAGAAGGGAGAGGGAATTTTTCCATCTTAATTTAAGTTGCTTAAATTTAAGCGTTTTGATAGAAGGACCGGAATCTTGGTCTAAGTGTCCTGACGATTGTGACTGTCAGGAGTGATTGCCAGTTTCGTTGATTAAGAAATTTAATTTGGCTATTTTTAAGTATTTTACCACAATTAATAAAGTCAAATAAAATATTTACAATAACACATGTCCTGGATGTCCTTCGAATTTTCCGAGAATGTCATTGCTATCTGGGAAACAACCAAGTATCCTGAAAATATCCCAGGACGTCCTGGACGTATTCAGGACGATCCTGAGGACGTCTTGTGCTGTCTGGGAGAGAGAGAGAAGTTATATCTCTACTCTGGAGAAGATCCTCCAAGCACTCACAGACACTCACGACGTTTGCGGATAGTTCACAGGTATTTATTGAAATATGGAATATTCACACTTAAATCTTAATGCAACTTAACCTCAAAACCTTTAGCTGTTTAACCATTCATTATTCATGTGATTTTATGATAATTATACTATTCTTATATTATGTTGCAGTGTTGTAAGGTACGAATTCCGTCATTTGGGCAAGCTGTATACACAGCACAGAGATAGAGAGAAAGAAAAAGAGAGAAAGTTATATCTCTACTCCGGAGAAGATCCTCCAAGCGCTCAGGGACAGGTCATTTACAGAATTTAATTTTGAAAATACTGCAGCAGAATGGTTACGCTTTGCAAACCAAAGGAAAAAGAGGGAAGCAAAAGAAGATAATTGAACAAAATGACAAATATAGAATATAATATATATGCATAATATTTATCTTAAGATAAAGTTTTTAGTTAAGTTTGTAGTTTAAAAGATTAAGTTTAAAAGATTAAAAGATTGAGGCCGGTATTCATAGTCGAATTTTATTTCGAGACCATCTTAAGTAATGTCTTAAGACGCTAATACGGCTCTGTGATTGGTTCATGACATCTTAAGATTGAACTTAAGACGGTCTTAAATATAAGAACCGACTATGAATACCGGCCTAAGTTTAAAAGATCTATTATTGTGCAATTTTAAGTTTTTGACTGTTAACGTCAAAGCATTTAAGGTGGTTCATGCATTTAGGTCAAATGTAGTTAGCCCGGAAAATGTGATATGAAATGAAAAGTTAACGTTCCTAGAGTGTGTCTGTAAAATTTCGGATTTTTTAACCGATTGGTTCCGAAGATACATGTCCGTAAACTTTGCCAATTTAACGCGGTGGGGGTAGACCCTATGCGAAAAACGAGGCTAAAGCGCTTATGCTGCAAAAATTGCAATACTTCAAAAATAGATGAACGAACCAAAAACTGACGAAACGATGCAATGAACATTTTGTAAGATACTGAACGAAAGCCCGAGTTCATTGACGGAACCATATAGCAATAAAACGTAATTTTCGATTGACTAAATCGACAACACGGAACTGATGGCTGGACTCAAGCGGCACTAGCGGCAGCTTTACAACGTCGAACGTGTCAGCTGATGCGTAAGGCGCATACTTATCTCAAAACATTCAACGTTTACCACGTTTGTGCACGTTTGTCTCAAAACTTCCCTTACGTCGAGGTTGCTCGCTCATATTTGACACTTGTACGTAAAGGTTATTTAGATCGCGGCGACGAAGACTGCTTACCACGCGTGCTGCTGACTGGTCGTGTATACCGACCGTGCTCACAACTCTAGTAAAAGATGTGACTTTTGTCTCAATATTTTAATTACGTAGAGGTCGTATAACATTAAAGATGTCATGAATAATAAATCTAATTATATGCTGATTTTTACAGATAAAAATCACACTTATTTATCACTAATAAAAATAATTGTTTATTTGACTTGCAAGTACTGCATGAACCACCTTAAACAATTAAATTTGTACCTGCAGAATTAGATTAATATCTCCTAAAAGATTTAATTATATTTTTCTAATGTACGTAAATTATACTTTTAATTAATCTTTTCTAGTGTACGTAAAAAAAATATATGATTTTTATATATAATTAAATCTATTATTTTTTTACTGTAAATAAATCAGAGACCTGTTATTCTTAAATTTTATGTATCCAACACAACATGCATGTCTCAAAGAAATGTTAAAGACTTTAAAAACTTTAACATTTCTTGAGACATACGTGTTGTGAAAGTTGCAACAAAATTTCTTCCTAAAATCAATATCACCATTTTACAACAAAAGATATAATAGTTATATAACAAATCCGCAACCTTCTTGCAACAACTTACATTTTTGTTACATAGTTGCAATTTTGTATGAATAGGAAATTATAACTAACTTCTACGTTACATGTAGCTTACATGTTATATTATGTGTTACATTTCGGTATATTACGATTTTATAACTGTTACGTATCGGTGTTTGCTAAATATAAACCATATAACCTAGACGAACAATATAATCCATACAACACAAAATATTTTTTAAAATTGTTTACAAAAATATTTTTAGAATGTTTTTATGTTCGCCAGATCATGTTAAAAAAATATTTTTAAAAGACGTTATTTTAAAAGATGTATATTTTCAAATGTTTTTAAAAGATTGCATACAAATATATCCAATAATATTTGTAAAAATTTTTAAAAATATTGCTTTAAAAAATAAAATATATTTAAATTTTAAATCTTAATTTTATAAGGTATGAAAGTTACTTTCATGGTGGACCAATTGCGAGTTTTGGAATGGCGTTAAACTGCTACCATCAGTACCGTCATGGTCATGTACAAGCAACGGCAGGAATGGTGTCTCGCGACGCGCGCGCGCGCGCGCGTCACGCATACATACAAAGCACGTAATTGAAAATTGTTTACGAAAATAAATCCACACATCTTGGAAAGAATGTCTCCCGCAAAACCATCTAGCAATTTATATATTTTTTCAAATGTAACATCTATATTTTAACATTTTAGAGATAATAAATTTTCTCGTAAATATATATAAGATAATAATAAGTTAACATTAGAGATAGTAAGTTCTAGTAACTCATTCTGTTCCATTATCATTCATTTTGATTATAATGAAAAAGTTATTAATTACGCAATGATAAATTAATCAATAATTAATCAGGACAAGCGTGCACTTTTCTTATGGAAGTTATACTATATTTATATAGTATAATTAAATCATTTATGAAAAAAATTCATGTTATTCATTAATTTTATTGTTTATTATATTTTGCCTCTATATTTGATGTAATAATTAATAAAATTAATGCCGGCGCTCGGTGCACGCCAGACACCACTAAGCGATATCAGTATCACATCTTGTAACGCTCTCTCTCTCAATTGTCCGACTTGCGCTAAGGATGCAAAATCGGAGTATCCCCCACTACTTTTCCCCTCCCGCTCGGCTCCGCGCTTCAAATCACACGTACGATACGTGCTATGTGTGTATGCGTGACGCCCGCGCGTTGCGAGACACCATTCCTGCCGTTGCTTGTACATGACTGTGGCTACCATTGAGTTAACCAATCTTCGCTATATTGGTAATTTTGGAACGGGCTGTAGTAACCAAGGTTGAATTTTGGAACGCAACAGAGATACCAAAACGGTTGACCACGCCTTAACCACAAAGTACCAAACACGCCAAAACGGTTGGTGCAGTTTGGTTACACTTATACATTTTGGTATATATACCAAACGATCGCCAGAAATCGCCTATTATTGCAGTTAAATAAAACAATGTATTTATTGATTTAAATTTATTATTATGGAAAAATGAAAAAAAATAAGTTCCAACTTTTAAATGTGACGCCGTGTTTGAAAAATCTGAAAAAATTGGGAAGATATAGTTTTTTGCGTAACACGTATATTATAAATTTTTTCCAAGGTTTCATCTCTTAAGCAGCGTGCGAAAAAAATTCTTGAATGTTTTAAACAATTTTGCAAGTCGAGTTTTGGCGTAAAAAATTATAAAAAAAAAAAAACGTATTTGATAGTGCCTTAAATGATTTCCGATATGAGTCAAACCTCATCTCAATATCTATGTATAATAGCGGCAGAGAAAAAGATAAAATGTAAAAAATACGTTTTTTATGATATTTTGGCAAAGGGGCGAGATAGAAATATGGAATTCTCCACAGATAATGTGTTTAATGATACTTTATACTTTCAAGTTGCCCCTAATGCAAATTAATTTTATTTGGGGGCCGCTAGCCCTCCCTTTATCTTCTGCTATACCCTTTCTAAAAATTGTGACGCGATAGAGTAATTTGTGTTATTTATAAATTAATTTTTTATAGAAAATTTACACAAAAACACTTGGCGCGCCCTTTTCATGTTAAAAATATATTTGTAACATACGTCGAGTAGATCGCCCTTGATATTGGTGAACGTTGTTTAATAATATCTCTTTAGTTGAGCACAAGGAAGATGGTTAAGATTTTTATACTACAAGGATAAATCTGATAGGGATCGATATACAATCCGAAATATGAGCAAATATTTATAAGTAGCAAATAGGCGATTTGCCTGATGACTGAAAATGTTATATTTAGGCACTTATCCTGTGTACACACATCGTTGTCGTTCTTTATTTCCTCTAAGCTGTGTGCAAGAATATTTTTATATATCGACTTTCTCTCTCTCCCTCTTCTTCTCTCGCCCTCTTTTTCTCCTATCCTTTCTCCCCTTCCCTTTCTACCCTGTCTCTGTATAGCGCAGCATCCACTGTCGAATGCGCAAGCTCTACATCTGCAGCATCTCTTGGAAGGGATGATCTGTCGCTCAGTATCGAAAATTCGTACACAGTGCGAGTATAGCTGTAAGACATTTATAGGTGTCAAATAAGGTGATCTTGATATAAATTCAAAATTGTGAAGCGAATATATTGCGATTGCACAGATTACTACCAACGTCGAATGGGATAAACGCAAAGGACCGCGGCGTTTCGCATCTCAGGTCAAGAAAGAACCGCGGAGCGTTCGATTTACACCACCGATGGCAGATCACGACAATATTTACGACGACGAGGTAATTAATTAAACCTGCTGTCGCATATTATATTTGAATTCTTCATAAACTGTTATTAATTCTATGTAAACAGATCCGATTATTTGTTTTTTGATATCCAAATATGTGATCTGAGAAATTATAATCTTGTTTAAAAGACAAGGTGTTTTCCATAAGAATAACAATGTATTCTATTTATGTTACTTGTAAACAAATATTATTAAACAATATTATTAATTTATCCTAGAAAGACATTGAGAATGCACAAATGCTGTTATTATATGTAGCAAGAAAAATATATGATTAATATATAATAACAAAATAAATAGATTTAAATTTCCCATAAATAATTTTCATTTTTTTTTAAATTTTATATACAGGGTGTACCAGACCTACCGTATTACCCGTTAATGGCAGATTCCTGAGTTTATTTGTAAACAAAAATTCTAATGCCAAAATCTCGAGGCTGCTGCAGTGTTTAAACGGAAACGGTTTAAAATTCACTAGTGTGCTTGTCGAAATTTTACGCACTCAGGGACGTCGCATGTCAAAACAGCTCTTTTACACTTCACTCAACTCGATAGAAATATTTGAAATTATTATTTACTTTATTTCTTTGTACACTTTGCAAGACCGACGAATATCGGGATGACAATTTAGCAATTTGGCAGCCTCGACATTTTGGCATTAGGATTTTTGTCTCCAAATGATCTCAGGAATCTGCCATTAACGAGTGATACGGTAGGTATGGTACACCCTGTATAAAATAACAGTTATTGGCACAAATGCCTTCAGATTCTAGAATCGCTATGAAATAATTATTTACACTCAAGGATTTGTTTAAATAAGTGGATTTTCACAGTCGATTTACAGTGTTAAACATTATGTCGTACAATATTCTTTAATTTGTGCATTATATTATCTTAAAAGTTTGCCAGAATGTTTTGCTTAAGATGCTCGTTCAACAATGCAACCTTGACAAACAGAATAAAAACCAATAAATTATTTTAAATAAAAAATTATAAAAAAGATAAAATTTAGATTATTAATAATACAGGTTAGTGTGACATCGCAACAGTAATCAAATAATAAGTTGCTACCTAGTTATGTGTACTATTGTACGGTAGTTTCGACGTAGGGTACAGTGTTAATTACGTATGAAAAATTAAACTTATTGAAAGTAAATCTGTTTCAAAACCTATTTTTAAGAGTGTAACATCTTGATAAGCATTTTTTTTCTAACACATTGACGCACGCAGCGCAGCACATCACTTCCTTCCCTATTGATTTTAGCTACAGCAGCTGACTAGCTACTCTCACCATGAAAGCTCCTGCAATCGACTTGTATTCTACACACGATTAGTATCGCACGCAATATCAGCGATTTTCCGCACTTTTTTCCAAATATCAAAAGCCGAAAAAAATGTAATCGACGTATTTATAGATTCAAAAATTCTGTAGAGTTACATTGTGATTTCCGTTGATATAATTTTCAAATAATGTAACATTTCGTTGATAATTTAAACCGCTCATTCACAATTATCTCCTAATAATACACAAATACTCTTGCTTTAATTGCTAATAATACACAATGCTCTTGCTTTAATTGCAAGTATAGAAAGAGAGAGAGAGAGAGAGAGAGAGAGAGTTTTAACATTATTTCAATTTTGAAGAGTTTGATATATTTTAGTTGTAAAATTAAATTGCAAAATAATAAATAAGAATTTTATGATAAGACATATATATGTATAATCTGAATTAACATTTAATTAATAATATGTCGATCATGTGATAAAAATTTACTTTTACTTTTAACAACTACGTTGACAATATTTTTTATGCTAAACTATAAAAACTATAAAAAGGAGCGATTATTAAAAACCTTATAAAGATAAAAAATATACGCCAAGTACGTAAAAGATATTATTTAAAAATGTGTGCATAATTAAATAAAAAATTAACTGCATAAAAATAGAATAAAATCAATCTAATTAGACAAATATGACTGGGGCAAACCTAAATCTAAAAAAAAACAACACTTTTAAAGATGCTACGTATATTTAATTGATATAACTTTATTTTATTTTTTGTGACTATTATATAATTTTATATAAATTTTAAGTCGTACCAAAATAAAACATAGAAACTTGGCTTGACCGGATTGCATTTAATCAAGACAAACGTCTAAGCTGACACAACCACTTTAACACAATCAAATAAAACCTATACAGAGTGTTTTTTCATTGCTGATTTGTTGCTCTATTCCAGATTTTGTTGCTGCAACCATTTCGGAAACAACAGTGGCTCTGCTACCTTACGTTTAAGTTATTAGCATAACCACATGAAAATATTTAAAAGAACATATTTACTTATTGTTAGTGCTATTTTGTTGCTAATTTGTTGCTCCATTTGTAAATTTGTTGCACCACTTCTAAAATAAGAAAACTACTAATTAATCCTATCTAGCACAACACTGTCAAAATCCTAGTTTAAAGAAATATCTCGACGGATTATATCATTTTTATTTTGTTGCTTTACATTTTTGTCGACCCTGATTTTGTTGTTCCGCCCCTATCATCAGAAAACTACCCCTAATTACTCCTATCTAGCACAATACCTTAATGTTTCAATTTCAAGAAATATCTTGACGGATTAGATTATTTTGATTTTGTTGCGTCACTTTTTCATCAATCCCGATTTTGTTGCTCCACTCCCAACCATAAAAAACCACTTCCAGCTACTCCAAGCCAGCGCAACATTTCAAACTTGCAAATTTTACGAATTTCAACAGTCAAATATCTCGATATCAAGTAGTTTTAGAAAAAAAAATGTTTCAGACAAAAGTTGTATAGTTTCAAGGGGAACATAAGATGGTGTCGATGATTTGACTTTGGATAGTCGTTTGAAGAGCACGTGAAGGTTACCTTTAATTTTTTAAGTGGAACTTTTTATATTGTAGTATATCGTTTAATAGGGCATAGGAAGTTATTTAGGGTCAAAAATTGACTTTTTCGAAATTTGACCGTAAATAACTCCTGAACGGATCAACGTACCGACCCCTGGTTTGCGCCAAAAAATTTCTTCTTTGCCCTTTTGATGTACTACAATATGGAGGGTTCTATTTAAGAAATTGAAGGTGACCTTCATGTGATTTTCAAACAACTATCCAAGGTCAAATTATTGCCACCATCTTATGTCCCCCTTGAAACCATACAACTTTTGTCTGAAACATATTTTTTTCTAAAACTACTTGATATCGAGATATTTGACTGTTCAAATTAAAACGAGACACTCTGTATTTATAAAAATGCGACACTTAAAATTTTTATGTTTATTTTGATTTTAAATTTATTTTATGCGACTGATTGTGAGAAATTGCATAAAATAACAATAGAATCACAGAAGAATAAAATAAAATATTTTTAAACATATGTCGTATCTTCATAAGTGTTTTTTTTTTTTTTTTAGAATTAAGGTTGTCCGAGTAATATTTGGCTACAGACTTCTATATATACAATACTAGACCGCTAACAGGCGTCTCGGCCGTGATGCCTGCCGCCATATTGATTTGAGTCAAGATCGATATGCTATACTACAGACTTCTATATAATAATCTGTGGCGCGTACAGAGTGTTAAAAAAAGAGTTCAATACTGCAAGAATAGTGTTCGACTTTGGCATTCAAGTACGCTAATACATATCAAGGCAAGATTTAACAATATTTAATAAACAAACAAAATTTTTTGCTTTGTTACGTACTGTAATAACAAACTGACGATAAACGCAAATCATGAGCAACTAAACATCTAATAGCACTGAAATATATGTACAAGGTGTCCCACTTTAATTTATGCATTTAAATATATCGATATCACGCAGTTTTAGAAAAAAATGTTTCAGACAAAAGTTGTATGGTTTCAAGGGGGACATAAGATGTTGACAATGATTTGACATTGGTAGTCAGTAAAAGGTCACGTGACAGTCACCTTTAGTTTCTTAAATGGAACCCCCTATTTAACATTGCATATTCTTGTAGCTTGCCTCGAGACCTTTCCAAAACACTATAATAAAGTATTTTTTTATTAAGTACTTTTTAAGTTATTAAGGCTTAAATTTGAAATGGATTGTGGCACCATCTCACACAAATTTACCAAACTTATCAAACCACCCTCGTATGTCTCCCTTGAAACCATACAACTTTTGTCTGAAACATTTTTTTCTAAAACTGCGTGATATCGAGATATTAAAATGCAATTATTTAAAACAAGGCAATTAGAGCCGGGCGCAGTAATTAGTGCGCATTATATTAGTTTAAACCGTACATTATTATTAATTTAATAAGAACGAACGTTTTAGCCCCTTTTTGGGGCCATCTTCAGCGTAGTCAAATACCGCGAGTTACAATATTGATCGCCCCGTTTTTATTTTGCGAACTTGATGTTTAAACGTTATTCTCATTGTTACACGGAGAGCCACCGAGACAAGTCACATTTGAGATTATACCGTTGATACAATGTACGTTTTGCAGTGCGAGACGAATTGCAATCATATCTGTAAGTTTAATTAGATACTAAATTTCTCATGACCACATTTAAATAATGCATGACAATGACATATTATTGCTCGGAATACGTACACAGGTACCTTCAAATTTACACGCTCCTTATGGAGACACACACAAAGGACATAATTCGATCTTTATTCTTCCTGGCCTTTCAACCTGGGAGTTAAACTGTTTGAAGATGCCTGGTGTACTTTGGAGCAAACGACTGCATTTTTATACGAGCGACCACGATCAACAAAAAAGAACCGTAATTTTTTAATTTTTTATTTTCGACATTGACTATGATAGGGACTGCGAATTTGACTATGATAGGGACTACGAATTTGACTCATGTTACGCGCGGCGATCAATATTGTAACTCGCGGTATTTGACTACGCTGAAGATGGCCCAAAAAAAGGGCTGAAACGTTCGTTCTTATTAAATTAGTAATAATGTACGGTTTAAACTAATATAATGCGCACTAATTACTGCGCCCGGCTCTAATTGCCTTGTTTTAAATAACTGATTTATTCTTGAGAGCCTATTCCTATTTATTAAAATGCAAATTTAAATGGAATTACTGCGCCCGGCTCTAATTGCCTTGTTTTAAATAATTGATTTATTCTTGAAAGCCTATTCCTATTTATTAAAATGCAAATTTAAATGGTACACCCTTTATGTATACTAACTGGAACAAACGCTCCTATACAAAAGCCACGGTAGGCGAGCGTTATGAATAAGAAATCTCAAGTTACTTTCTTATTCTTGTCTAGCCCACAGCGTAGTCAAAAGTGGGGAGGATGAAGGGAAAAGTGCAGGTCCATCAAGAAGAGCAGACAAGGACAGAATGCTGCTTGAGACACCTTGGTATATGTTCTCTCTCAAAACGCACGGGCAGGCCTAGCGCTCGTTCCAGTTAGTATATATATTTCAGTGCCCACACACAATAGCTCAATTCACCCCCCATTCCCCACTACCACTTGCACTTCGCATCTGCTATTCGGCTGTGCGTCCATAGCGGTTTAGTATTGTATAGAAATCTGTGTAATTGGCAAATTAATTTTAATTTATGTCTATTTTTGAGCTATTAATTATTTATTTAATAATTATATATAGGTACTTTTAAATATCTTTTATGTGTTTTACATACATTTTTACTTTTGTAAGACTTTTTATGAGATTTTAATTTTTTTATATAAAAATTATGAGAAATCGTTTTAGTACAAATTTTATTTTATTTATTTCGCAAAAATATGTATACATTCTTAGAATTTTGTAGTCAGTTACATTTCTTCTAAACTAAATTATTTACTAATACCCATTCTGTAACTTTAAAACACTTACTACGTTTGAATAACGTCTATTAATTATACTTACATTATGAAAAATTACACTAATAACTTTATATATACTTGCAGTAACAAATATTTGTTTATCTTTGATTCCATCTTATTCTTTGATTTGATTTCAATAAAAACAAACGATAAACGTATATAGGCATTATGACACCTTGTAGGACAAACTCGCTGTAAATGTGTGCGTACGTACATGTGACGGAATCTGAAACTGAAACGCAAAAAATGTTATTTTTTCGTAGTAGGAGAGCTTTCGGGATAGACTGCACTAATTTTTTCGGACTCGTCGCAATGGAGAGCTTACATTGACATTATATCAGAAAAATGCCCTTAAATTTTTGAAAACTGGTTTAATTTCTGAAATATTCCTCGAAACCTTATTTTACATAAAAATTCTCGATAAGCTTTTGGTAGCGCCACGATGTTTATGCAGTGACACAGTCCATCGCCCTTTTATGTAATACTTGACGTCGCGACGCTATCGCATTGCTTGATAGTACATACGATACTCGTATATAATAACTTGATCATCTTTGACCTTGGCGTTAGTAAAGACCTTTGTGATAGGAGCTAGTTTCAACCAATCCAAATCAAAGGAACTGGCGTGGGATTTTAATAGCGTTGCTCGTGATCGTCGCGGTCCTAGCACTTATTGTTACATCTGTAGCTTTGCTCACACCTCCCGATGATGGCCCTAGAGTACGAGGAACACGATTACATCTCTCTGAGGTAAGTAATGACGAATTTGTAATTAAGATAATCTAAAAAGATATGTGACAAGATATACTTTTAATGCACAATTCAAAGTAATACATTTTCCTCTGAAAGAGAAGTTTTTTAATATTATGTATTATATATTATGATATACATTGAAGAAGAGAGTGCAATTACAAAATATATTTTAAAAATCATCTTTCTTTCTAATAATCTTTATACAATAATTGGTTATATTTTTATTGATGCTTTTTTCTAAACAAATTCTTTCTGGATTTTAATTATAGTTTAAAGAAACTAAATTAATTTTTTTGTAGCTTTAATTATTTGTAACTATCGACTAAATTAAAACCATAACTTTTAGAACTGAATAAACATCTCGGAAGAAAATCAAAGGGGCACAGTAGCAACTGAGTCGCAACCAACAACGTAGAACTACGTCAACTGTTACTATTTCATGACACCAGTTCTACGTCCTTAAAGTATTCAGCGAAGGACAGTTGACGCAGCCCTACGTTGTTGGTTGCAGCTCAGTTGCTACTGTGCCTCTTTGATTTGTTCAGATATACAATTTTTTTTTAAATAAAACAAGAAATGTTTTACTAATTTATTTATAAGCATCTTATACTATTTACAATTCATAGTAACGTATGCTGATTCTAAATTAATGTTAGTAGAGTCGCCTCTTCAGAGGAAGCTGGTTCTTAATTTGAAGCATAATTATTTGATTATAATTGTTTGGCTTCTTCATAGAGGAAGCTTTTTGAGACTTTTGAGAGGAAATAGAACTCTATAAGCTATCTAATGATGTATTATTTATTACTCTACAATTATCAGTTTCAAAGATATAAACGTTCAAAGTGTGACAAGTTTTTGTTGCATCTGTGCTCCTGATGTTACCCCCTATCCAACGCGGAGAAAGACGTCGTTCTACGTCAAAAATATTTCATATAATACAATATCTATTATATGTATATACAGTGTTTGCCGTAGATGATTTCAGAATCATCTAGATAAAGATAAGATGAAAATCCGTAAATTTATCTTAGATAAGATAAAGATGATTTTGGTTTTAATTACTCTAGATGAAAGATGATATAATTATCGCGATTATCTAGATAATTTTGTAGATAATTGTGCAGTGTTTGAGACTATTCACAAAAATTTATCAAAGGATTGCATTACGCAGCAGCTTATAAAAGGGATGTTAAAACAATACTCACAATCTTATTATAAGTTTTTATTTCTCAAAAAAAGAAGTTTTTCAAACATATTATCCAATAGACGGTTTCGACGTGGCACACTAATTTGTTGCGCTAAACTAAATAGGCGCTCTACTGGCGCCGACAATGGCAAGGATGTATTATACTTAAAAAAATACACTTAATATTTGGAAAATTTATGAAACATTGAAGTTTTTTCGATTTACACTTCAAATATGAAAGTGCTTCAATGTTACCGCAAATAGTTTGCGTATTCTCTTTTTTGCTTCCTCATAGAGGAAGCTTTGTTTTCGTATAAACTTCGTATATGGACCTTTGATCGCATATAAAGCTAGGTCTAATCAACCAAATATTAAGGAAAAATATATGAAATAGGGGTAGAAAAGACCAAAGAAAAAATTGTTTTTTAGTTTTTGACGCCAATGTGTTCAGAATGTTCTAAAACGTCGAAAAATCGCAATTTTAAAAAATGTCGGTATGTGTGTATGTCTGTCTGTCTGTATGTGCCAAATTTACCGAAATTTCTATAACTCCAGAACTGATCAACTAAATCTTAACCAATTATATATGAAATAGGGGTAGAAAAGACTGAAGAATATAATAGAATTAGAAAAATTGCGAATATTTTAAAATTTTAACCTTTAAGGGCTACATCTCAAGTCTCAATAATTGAGATTTTTCACAAATTGATGTTTTTTGACAATTTAGTATTAATTCTTGGCAATTTTTTCTAATTATATTATATTCTTCAGTCTTTTCTACCCCTATTTCATATATAATTCTTTAAGAATTGGTTGATTAGACTCAGCTTCATAAAGCTTCTATGTATGTACGAATTCTCCGAAATTTGAAATGTCAATCAAATTTTAAAGAATTATATATGAAATAGAGGTAGAAAAGACTGAAAAAATCTAATAAAATTAGAAATAGCCCGATATCTCAAAATTAATGGAAATTAGAGCAACATTTAAATCTTAACGAATTTTCTATCTTATACATATAAGTACCTGACGTCTGTCTGTATGTCTGTCCGCAAACTACTCATTCATTAATGGACCGATTTTTTTGAACTAAGTGTCAAAATTTTTCTAATTTCTTGGAGATGATTACCATGGGGTTCAATTTTTTGTTTTACAGATTTTCTTGAAAGCGGTGCCAAAATTTTGCTAATTTTACGGGGATTGCGACTATGGGTTTAATTTCTTTTAAAAAAAAGCTTTCTCTATCTATATAATTACCTAATACCGATTTTCTCGAAACCGGTGCCAAAATTTTTCAAATTTTTCGGGGATTGTGACGATGGATTTAATTTCTTTTAGAAAGTATTTTTTTATAAAAAAATCTAATAAAATTATAAATAGACCGATGTCTCAAAATTAATGGAAATTAGAGCAACATTTAAATCTTAATGAATTTTCTATCTATCTATATAAAATAGAATGTCTGTATGTATGTCTGTTCTTTATACACTCTTAAACTATTCGACCAATCTGGACAAACTTTTGCACAGTTACTCTTTACATCCTTGCGCAAAACATAGGCTACTACGGAACCTCGATTATTCACTTACCGATCAGCTACTTTATTCCTTGGTTTTCCCGGGCGTTTTTTTGGGAATTTCGAGATTGCTCGCTCGCGATGTATGCACAGAACTTCGATATTTCACTTACCGATTACCGATTTTATCCCTTTGATTTCCCGGGCGTTTTTTAAATCTGTTTGTTCTTTATACACTCTCTCTCCTAAACTATTCGACCGATCTGAACAAACTCTTGCACAGTTACTCTTTACATCCTTGCGCAAAACATAGGTTACTACGGAACCTCGATATTTCACTTACCGATCAGCGTCTTCATCCCTTGGTTTTCCAGGGCGTTTTTTCGGACATTTCGAAATTGCTCGCTCGCGATATACACAGAACCTCAATATTTTACTTACCGATTACCGATTTTATCCCTTGGTTTTTCCGGATATTTTTTGCAGAGAAATATCGAAGTTCTGTGTACATCGCAAGCAAGCAATCTCGAAATTCCTGAAAAAACGCCCGGAAAAACCAAGGGATGATTACAGTATTTGTTGAATACTATTTCTTATTTAAATTTAATTTTAATCTCAAATTGTTTTACTCTTATTTCATATATAATTCTTTAAGATTTGGTTGATTAGACTCAGCTTTATAAGGCTTTTATGTATGTACGGATTCCCAGAAATTTTAAATGCCTTTAACTCAAAAACTAATCAACCAAATATAATTAAAAAGTGTGCAAATTTTATATTTAAAACTGCACTCCCCTGCATGTTTTAGAAATGTCCTTGGTTGCTCTAACTTATGCAAATATTGAGATATAGGGCAAAATTTTTTTTAATTGATAAAGTATTATTTAAGGAAGGATGGAATTGAATTTAGCGATAATTGGTAAAGGGCTTCTTTCTTTATAAAATTTTGAATTTTTTAAGAAATGCCTTTGATTGCTCTAACTTTTGTAAGTTTTGAAATATTGGGCTATTTCTAATTTTATTATATTCTTCTGTCTTTTCTACCCCTAATTCATACAAAATTCTTTAAAATTTGATTGATTAGACTCATGTTTATGTATGGACGGATTCCCCGAAATTTTAAATGTTTTTAACTCAAAAACTAATCAACCAAATCTTAAAGATTTATATATAAAATAAGGGTAAAAAAGACTGAAGAATATAATAAAATTAAAAAAATTGCTAAAATCTTAAAATTTTAACCTTTAAGGGCTACATCCCAAGTCTCAACAATTGAGACTTTTCATAAATTGATATTTTTTGACAATTTAGTATTAATTATTAGCAATTTTTTTGATTCTATTATATTTTCAGTTTTTTCTACCCCTATTTCATATATAATTTATTATGGTTTAGTTGATTAGACCCAGCTTTATAACGCTTCGATATATGTACAAATTCTCCAAAATTTCAAATGAGAAAAAGAAAGAGAGAGAGAAAGAGAGAGAGGACGCTCTATTGCAAAAGCATTGATCGTTTTTTAAATAAAACTGACGTAAGTGTCTAGCCTAGCATCAGCCAATGTGTGCCAAAAAGCCTAAAGTGCGTTCAGTTTTATTGAGAAACAATCAGTGTTTCGCAAAAGGGCTAGTCTTTTTGCAAACGGGCTAATTTTTTAATTTCAGTTAGAACATCTCAAGTCTTAATAATTGAGACTTCAAAAAATGATGTTTTAAGATAATAAAAAAAGTGAGCAAGTAGAAACTTGCACATTGCTTCCATATAGCTTTTATAGTACAAGATCCCGACTAAAATCGACCTTCACCCATCTGTTTTCCTAATAAAAGGTATTTTTTATCAAACATAATGAATAAACAAAGAAATCGCGGATGGGTTGCCTAATTAAATCAGCTCAAGGCTACCCTTAATTAAAAATAATTTAATTTATTTTTTTTAAATTTTTACACATTTATATTCTCAAAAAATTAAGTACCAATCAAAAGTACAAAGCATAAGTAGAAAGGAAAAATTAGGTTGCCTATCTTTTACTGCTCCCTATTACCGGGTTGCCAGGTATAAACAGGTGAGTTGTTATTACCAATTTACACTCATCTTTATTCTTTAATTGAACTATATATTAAAATAAAGATAATTTTGTTGCAAACACAGTGGTATTAGGTTGCCTAAGCAAAATCGATCAAGATTTGCGGTTGCCGCGTTTTCCGAATATTTGAGTAAGCGAGCGGGGTGCGACAGAGAAGCGCTAAACGTATAGTAGGAGAGCTGACGACACTTTTGGCCAAGTGATTTTATAAAACACGATTTTCCGTTATAATTTGCGTAGACGATTCTCCTTCGATAATTCGAACACCTGGCTGGCTGTACCTGGGGGGTTTAGAAGTACGCAGGTGAGAAATAAAACCAGATTTTCAAGTCATAGTACAAGTCTTAATTTTTATCGGATATTAATAATTGGATAGAGGAAGCTTTATAAGCGAAATAAAATGTTGATTAAGTAATGTGCAAGTTTCTACTTGCACACTGAAAAACTATCAGGAAGCAATGTGCAAGTTTCTACTTGCACACTTTTTCAATATCGCGGAAAAAATCTTCCTTTTCGCTAGGTGTAGGTAGATCTGTTTTCGGATTAGTAACATTCTTGTTATACAAATACAAATTATCTGCTTCTTTTAAAAATAAGTCTTTACACGACTCTACATACTGTTCTGGAATTCAATTTAATTTAAATCGCGGTAATGAAATAGCGGAAAGAATATAAGTCCTACTATCCGCATGATCAAGATCAAAAATGTGTTTAAATCGCCTTTCTAAATTAAATATTATTTCAGCTGCTAATGGATCACAATATTTTAAATGTGTATAGCTTTTTAGTTTATTTTGCAATAGAGTAAGAATAGGTGCTACCAAACCTAAAAAACTCGATTCTTCTCTTTGTAAAATATTAAGGCTTGCTGCTAGAGGAGACATAACCATGGTAAATTCTTTTAAGAACTTAATTTAATTTGGTTTCATTTTCTGAAGTTTTAGTTTTTCAAAAACTATGTTAAGTTTATCTTTATAAGCAAGGATTTTTTTAACGGCATTGTAGTGAGAATTCCATCTAGTAATAACGGGTACAGGAAATTTATATTCGCATTCTTTACTACATATGTCTGATGCTACCGTACTACGGCTAAGTAAGTTCCAAAAAGCACTTAATTTTGCAAAAGTCAAATGATAAATTTTTTTCAATGCGGCATTATTAGGATTATCTAAAATTTTTTTACAGACTGCAGTAACAATCAAACTTAATGTATGAGAAAAGCATGTTAATTGTGGAGATAATATAATCTCATTTCCCATCTCATTTGTAAGTGATATATCGTTCTCATGTCGGTCATCATGTACTGCATTAGCTGCATGTGCAGTACTATAATAATTTCTACGAATTTTTTCTAAGTCATCAACTTTAATGTCTGAATCTCGTTTATCTATGCTGTTCTCACTTTCTTCTTCTACTCTGAATTGAGTTTAATTCAAGTTTTCAAGTTGGGTAACACCAAAGCATCTAAACGTTTTGCCAAAATTTGAGGCGTTATCTGTTATTACGTGAGTAACTTTAGACACGTCAATATTGAATTCAGTCAATATATCATGCATAACCAAAGCAATGTTTTTATACGTATGATTATAAAGAATTCTTTTACATGTAGGACTTCCTTTCTAATGTATCTGTTATAAAGTGAGTCGTCATTCCTAGATAACTCTTTTTACGACAAGACCAAATATCAGTAGTTAAACAAATATAAGCTTATTTTTCTAATAACGCCTTTAATTCAATTTTTTTGTTTCATATAGATTGCTAAGCTTAGTGCGTAAAGTATTTTTTCCAGGGATAAATTTGTTTGGCTTATTGCAGCCAATTAATCCGCAAATTAAATTTTGGAATGACGGTTTATAGATAGTATGTAGAGGACGCATTTTTTCTATAATATAAGTTAAAATTAAATCGTGAACCTACAACAAATAAAATAAATACATATATTGATAGTAAAAATCTTTTCTTTTTAAATATGTTAAACAAAATATCATAGTAGTAAATACCTCAAAAAAATCCAAGTAATATCTTTACCTTAAAAAAACCAAAGTAATATATTTACCTTGAAAAAATCAAAGTAATATATTTATTACAAAAAAAAAGAAATGATATCTTTAAATTATGCGCCAATTAAATATATATTATATCAAAAAATAACTATTGTTCTTTTAAAAAATGTATTCCCATTAGAATAAAAAAATTAATATAAAATGTGAAAAATTTTAGTGAAAAAAACTTGGCGCTGCTAAACATAATAATATATATTAATGAAACAATTTCTATAAATGAAAAAAGTACTTTAAATTAATGTGTGAAAGTCTCTACATTCACATTGTAATTATTAATTTAATATTTTAAATTAGTTATTTATTGCTTTCAAATATTTTAAAATTTGGCAGCGCCGTTTTTTTCACTAAAATTTTTCACATTTTATATTAATTTTTTCACTCTAATGGGAATACATTTTTTAAAAGAACAATAGTTATTTTTTGATATAATATATATTTAATTGGCGCATAATTTAAAGATATCATTTCTTTTTTTTTTGTAATAAATATATTACTTTGATTTTTTCAAGGTAAATATATTACTTTGGTTTTTTTAAGGTAAAGATATTACTTGGATTTTTTCGAGGTACAAAGATAACTACTTCGATTTTTTCAAGGTACACCACGCGTGCTTGGCGTCTTTTTTTTACCTTTTTGTAAAAGGTAATTTTGTACGGATATCACCTCTTTTTGTTATAGATACATCAAACGCCATAATGTCTATCGACATCGACATTTATGTTTGATAAAACAAATGTAAATATTTTGTGTATTATAACTTACATGAATTATATCTGAGAGTTTGACATCCTTAAATGTGCAGTGTAGTTTGTATAAATTTATAAATCATTAAAAAAATTAAGACACAAAATATGAATATATTAGGCAAAGTCAAATTTGTCGAGCGCACATTATGCAGTGTTTGCTATAAATAAATTTTGGCGAAAGAAAAACAGATTTGATACAGAATTTGGCATGTACGATGCTATTGGCAGAATGTCATAGTAGATAATATATGTATAGTAAAGTTTGTTAACAAAATAAAGCAATTAATAATTTATAATACAAACTACACTGCACATTTAATTAAGGATGTCACTGTCAGATTTAATTTTTGTGTTATAATACAAAAAATATTTAGATTTAATTTTATCAGATATATTTTTGATAGTCATTATTAGAGAAAAAGAGAGAGAGAGAGAGAGAGAGAGAACGCGAGCGGGGAACGCGAGCGTGACTGCGAGAAAGAGCAATATGTACGATAGATATAACCTCGCGACCCTTGCACAGGGTGTATCCCAGGAACCAGCCATCCGCAAGGCGCGAACTCTGTCACTCCAGCACTGCACTTCGTTTGGAGTGTTCGGACGCGACGACGCGGACGTCTAAAACGGCCCATAACATGTACGAGTTTGATTCGCGAGTCCGACTCGGCGAGCTTGATTCGCGAACCGGACTCGACCGTTTTTCACCACACACACACACTCCCGAATAGTCCCGAAATTTGGTTCGTCGGACGCCGAGCCCGTCTCGTAACATCTCACCCACGATATTGTTTACGAAAGCTTCTTTGCTTACGACCACAATCGCAGCGTTACGATAGATGTAGACGCACCTTAATAATTCATACGATAGCTGTCACGACGAACGTTACGATCGTCGTAATGAGCTTACGATCCATCGTAACGCTGCGATCGTGATCGTAAGCAAAGAAGCTGTCGTAAACAATATATCTATGTTAATATATCTAACTATAAACACACTTTTCTTCGCGCGTCGAGAAGGCTGATATGTTAGGTTATACTGTTGTAACGCTAGACAAGTGTCACAATCTTCCAAGTTCAAGTTGAGTCAACTCATATCGTCGTAAGAAACTTAACATTACGATAAATGTAAACGCAGCCTCGCGCACCAACTAACGTACACGTCAGTCACGTCACTGCACATAAACATGCTGTCTCTTTCGTTGTCATGGAGACGCTCGAGACTGGCAATATCGCTCTCTCGCTCTCTCTCGCGAACGCGATTTATTTATCGACAAGCGAGAGCCATCTACAGTCGAAAGTAGTGAAAGTAACGCTGGAGGTATATATATATATATATGTCATATGTCCGACGACGACGTGGACGTTTCTTAAATGAAAATTTTCAGGTCTGGACTTTTGCATCGCAATATATTTTTTCGTAGGCCACGTAGGGGAAAAATAAAAATACTTTCATTATATAAATTTGGTCCAAGCTTTCCATTGATAGCCCAGTCAAATGAGCATTTTGATTGGAAATAATACTACCAGCGCTGAAACTAGCGTGGAAGTGTGTCTTTTGGGGTTGTAATGAAGGTACTAAAAGCCCACCCCCGTACCATTGTCGTAGCAAAAATGAGGGTGCAAAAAGGGTGCCAAAAATTGGTTTTTTGCCAATAACTCGAAAAGTATCACAATTAGGGAAAAAAGTCAAGACGTGAAAGTTGTAGAGAATAAAATTTTACACAAAAAAGGTCTGTACAAAAATTTTGTACGACCAATTTCAGTCGATCGAGATTTTTTTGAAATACTACGTATTTCATGAGAAATGAAAAACACGTCAGCGCGTCGCGCATTTTTTTATCGATAGTTCGAAAATGGCGACTCGAATAAAAAAATTGTTCAAATAAAAGTTGTAGACAATTTAATTACAAACAATTTCCATTTTTATTTTTTTCGATACAATCAATATTGACAGAGATATGAATTTTTTAAAACATTGATTATCGCTCCTCGAGTACGATTTTTAGTGGTAAAATCGCTTGTAACTCAACATCTGTAAGTTTAACGCAAATATTACTTCTTATGAAAGTGAAAGATAATTAAATTTCGAAAATTTTGATGTATATACAAACTCATTTTGAATATATGCGTAGTTTGATAATGCTAATAACCTGAAAAATTGTCATTTTTTGTGGATTTTGTCAAAAAAAGTCACTTTCGGTTAACTGTAGGTCAAAATGTCTCTCTACATTTTTTGATGAGAATTAAATTATCTTTAAAATGGTTTTTTGTTCATCTTCGTACGATCATTTGTTAACAAGTTACAGCTGTTTAAAAATTTCAGGAAAGATACAATTTCATACCAAATTAATAATATATTAAAAAATATATGCGTAACAATTTTTTAAAAATTGGATTTTACCTATTTTTAGTAGTTTATATGTGTGTGAAAGTAATGCAGCACTATAAGTTCATCGAAAGGTATAATTTCTTTAAAAAAAGAACCCTCGAAAAGTGGTGTTTTTGAAGAAATTATGCAAAAGTGGCACTTGTGTTTAGTTTTTTTGCATGTATCTTCTTTTTTATTAATTTTACGAAGAAATTTCATCAGATCAAAATTAAAGCTGATAAAATTTGCTACAAAATTCATACTTTGATATTCGATTTGTAATAAGTAGTATTATGAAACGGACAATTGAAAATGCTTGTGATTTTGAATTTGCAGAAAAGTGACATTTTGGAGCATTTTCTAAGTTAAAAATAATGTACTTAACAAATTTTTAAAATTTTTTCAAGTATTGGAAGTCATTCTGCATACATTTAGGTGTCATTCAGTACCGCTGCGATATTTTTAGGACGTTTATTATTATAAATAACAATCAACTCGAGTGAAATGAAACTTTTATCGTTACGATTCATGCGCATGTGCTAATTCACAGCTGACTCTGAAGTTGCCAGTTTGCTCCAATACATGAATTCATGGCTGACTCTGAAGTTGCCAGTTTGCTCCAATACATGGTATACCATAAAATTGTTACTTTTTAGTGAAATATCTTTACAAATAAACCTAAGTCGAATTATACCGTTTTATATATTATTGCATAAACCTACTATTTACTCGTAACTAAATATTTGGAATAATTATTTTATTTTATTAATAATTATTAATTATTTTATTTTTATTATTAATTATTTTATTTTTATTAATAATTATTTTTTTTTTTTATATTATTGCATAAACCTACTACTTACTCGTAACTAAATATTTGGAATAATTATTTTATTTTATTAATAATTAATAATTATTGTATTTTTATTATTAATTATTTTATTTTTATTAATAATTATTTTATTTTTAAAAAATTTTTTTTTGGTAAAAGTTTACAATAACTTACACAGCTCGGATTACTTTGACCTTGACATATGTTGTCAAGGTCATCCTCCTGAGTGACCTTCAGAAGGTTTTAGTCGGCGGTCGCTGTTTATTAAAAAGTTATAAACAAAAAAAGTTTGGAAAATATAGCAGCTATTTTGAGTATTGGAAGGCATAAACGACTAATATTACGTTTTTTTTTTAGCAGAGAATACTTTATTTCGCGAGTATGTGCTTCAACTTACAAAGCACATACATGTAAAGCGCGTCACTAACCTATAGGTTAGTGGCGCGCTTTACAAGTGTGTGCTTTGTATGTTCTTTGTATGTGCTTCAACTTAGAGAGCACATACTTGTAAAGCGTGCCACTAACCTATAGGTTAGTGACGCGCTTTACAAGTGTGTGCTTTGTATGTGCTTCAACTTAGAAAGTTGTTTAGAATCTTTTAATAAACAAAAAAAAAAATTTGGTGGGAAAAATTATTTAAAGCAGTGAATTGTTGGTATATTGAAAGGAAAGTTACCAATCTCTGCTTTAAATAACTTTTCTTTCAATATACTAACAATTTACTGCTTTAAAATAATTTTCCCACCAATCTATTTTTGTTTATAACTTTTTAATAAACAATGACCGCCAGCTAAAACCTTCTAAAGGTTACTCAGGAGGGGGACCTTGACAACATATGTCAAGGTGAAGGTCGTTTATGCCTTTCAATACTCAAAATAACTGCTATATTTGTCAAACTTTTTTTGTTTATAACTTTTTAATAAACAACGACCGCCGACTAAAACCTTCTGAAGGTCACTCAGGAGGGTGACCTTGACAACATATGTCAAGGTCAAAGTAATCCGAGCTGTGTAAGTTATTGTAAACTTTTACCATTTTATTTTTATGCGGAAAAGTGCAAAATGAAATAATATTATATCAAGAAATAATCCATAAAAATCAAGTTTATTATCATAAAAAATACGTCTTTTATCATAAAAATTCATGTTTGTGTATGAATTTAGCTATACAATGCAAGAATTTTTATTTTAGCTGCCCCGTTTGTAAATTTCATTTACCGTGGTATCGTAAATGTGTTGTAAACTTCATATCTTTTTTAACAGTGTACGTTTGTAAATAAAATCCAGTAAAAATTACAATTTTGTGCACTTCTTTGACGTTTTGGAGCATACATTATTATTTGAAATGTTGACCACACTCAGGATTAATTTTACAAATTTGGTCCGCCATATTGGATCCGCCATCTTTTATTTAGAATATCTGAGAATGTAATCATGATCAGCGATCCGAAAACCCATAAGTACAATACTTTACATGAATTCGCTACACAGTTTGTAATGATGAATTTATGGTGCAAAAAGTTAACAAATAAAATTTACTGACAATATATACCAATTTTAAGTAATTTTAGATTTTTTGGCAGTTTACAATATTTAAATTACAATAAAACATGTAAAAATATCGAAGAAACTGCTACAAATTATTACAAAGTGAGGACAAAAAATTGTCTTCCCTGGAAGACACTACGACACAAAGGGTTACTTGTAAACCATTATATTTCATTAAGTTATCATAAATTATGTACACATTATTTATAATTCATACATTATTAATAATTAATTAATTATTATTTCATTTTATACCATTTATTGCGATAACGCTTTTCAGTCATATTGACCGCGTGATAATAAATGTTTCAAAAATTCATATCTCTGTCAATACTGATCGTATCGAAAAAAATAAAAATAAAAATTGTTCGTAATTAAATTGTCTACAACTTTTATTTGAACAATTTTTTATTCGAGTCGCCATTTTCGAACTATCAATAAAAAATGCGCGACGCGCTGACGTGTTTTTCATTTCTCATGAAATACGTAGTATTTCAAAAAAATCTAGATTGACTGCAATTGGTCGTACAAAATTTTTGCACAGACCTTTTTTGTGGGAAATTTCATTCTCTACAACTTTCACGTCTTGACTTTTTCCCCTAATTGTTATACTTTTCGAGTTATTGGCAAAAAACCAATTTTTGGCACCCTTTTTGCACCCCCATTTTTGCTACGACAATGGTACGGGGGTGGGCTTTTATTTCCTTCATTACAACCCCAAAAGACACACTTCCACGCTAGTTTTAGCGCTGGTAGTATTATTTCCAATCTTGGCCAAAATTTCAGCTCATTTGACTGGGCTATGAGCCTAGTTAGAACTTGATCCGTTCACTAGTTATCGAGATCTCAAAATCTCGAGTACTTTCAACATATATATAACTCGTCGCGTCGCGTATATAGAGCCACGGCTGTCTTGCTCCGCGCGTACTTGGCGCGAGACACTGCCGTGTCTCTTGATCTGTCGATTAAACAATATTTACATGTTTTGCTGTAATGAGTGGTTTCTTTTGTAACGCTGTTACAATATCTTGCTATGTGTCTGTTTTGATTGTTTTTTTGCTGGCCAATCTTTTCAATTTAATTTTTTCTATTAAATGAGGATGTACTCTCTGAAAGAAGAAAGCAGCAAAATAAAAACAGTTATATTTAAAAAATCTATTTATTTAACTATCTCTTTATTAAATCTACTTATTTATTTATTTTAATCTATATTTATTTACTTTTTTATATATTTATTCTATTTATTTATTTATTCATTTATCATTTTGACGTCAAAATATCGTCAAAAACGTCATTTTCTGAGTAAGAAACAGACAAAGAAGAAAAAACTAGTAGAAATATAAAAGTAATTTATAACATTATAACTCACATTATAATAATTAGTAAAGTTTCCTGTAGAAGTTCTTGAGCCACTTATATAACTTTGTTGGGGCAGTTTGTACATTGGGCCATTATTTTCTGTCCACTTTGCGTTGTCACCTTAAAAAACTCGCCTTGTAATATAAATGGTAATGGTAACATTGGTGACTTGGATGAATTGGATGTAGTCGAAGGCGTAGAATCTTCGCTCACATTGTCGACATTGTCGTTAACATCATGGACATCATTATCGACTTCCATAAAATTAGAGGTTGTTTCTGTTTGCTGCATGTCTTTAGCTATAAGAAAAGCAATCATTTATTGCAGCACTAAAAACTATGACTGCGTTCCGATATTCACGTTAGTACTAAGAATCTACAGTGTACGTGATGTAAACTACAGATTCTTAGTACTGGCAGTGTGGCAGTAAATATTGAAACGCAGCCTATGATAGTTTTTACCGAAGTCGCAAAGCGGCTGTCACGAAACTCACGAAACTCACGAATTTGTCTGTGTGTTTGTGAACAATACTGAAAGAATATATATTTACCTTCTTTCACAAAATATTTTTCTATATTTCGTTTTTTCATTGTTAGTAACTACTTTACAGCACACAATATAAACTGCAACTTTCTCAACGAGAGTAACGAGACGACGACGACGCGGACGGCGCGTACCGACGACGAAGTCAACAAAGGACAAAGGACAAAAGGACGCGGCAAGCGAACAACGACCGCCGCGAAAGAACATTCGGCGCATTAATATGAACGCAGACGCTCACGCCACCATCGACCAATCACTAATCAGGTTGCGCTGTCGCGAATAAGTTTGCATATAACTCTAGCAATACTGCTTCGCGCAGATACCAGCACTGATCGGAGAACCAATCGCTGCCATCGCTGGCGAAGTAGCCGTTGCGCACATCGACATATTTTATATGTCGATGGTTACGCTGGTTGCGCGCACGCCACTACAACAGAAACTCATAATCGAAAAAAACAAAAATAATGGAAAATGCGGGCTAACACCGTTATCTTAGATTTTTAGACAAGATAACATGACTTTTTATCTAAGATGAAGATAAAGATACTTTGTATTTACTTTATCTAGATAAAGATAAAGATTATACATTTCTTCATCTAAATGATTATCTAGATAATTTCATCTAGATACCGGCAAACACTGTGTATATAAAATATGTCCATATACGTTTTCTTTCTTTAAAAAGAAAGAAAGAAAACATATGGACATATTTTATACATATTATAAAATAATGATATATAAAAATGTACATATAATTCTATATAAAGAATTATTTCCCTTAAGGGGATCCTGTAGCCGCTTAATTTACCGACATTTCTTTGGTGGGAGAGATCTTTGAATTGGCTTTACGGAATTGCAAAATTCTTTTACACAATTAAAGTACGCATAAAAATGGAGGTCGGGCGCGCTGGTCAAGATTATATGAAAAACACAAAAACTTTCATTTATTTTTGGCGTGTAGAGCCGTCACCTAACGACAATATTCGATGAATACAAAAATTGTACTGTAAATTCATGGAAAATGAGATCAGCTTGACCTAGCGACAATAAGTGGGAATAACATCGTGCAAGTAGAACTAAGATTGAAAGCCTAGAAAAAAAGATTTTCCCCACTAAAATTTTTTAAATGCAGAGGCACACATGATGCATGGCGCTGTAATCTGGCAAGAATCTGGCAAAGACAGATATATCGTATAGTTACTCGTTGGACAAGGACAGATCTATGTCGGTCGGTAACATAAACGATCGAAATTATCGACATCGTTGGAGTTCGCCTGTCACTACAGGATTCCCTTAAAATCCTCGTCTATTTATTTCCGAAGAAATTAAAGAAGATTATAAACATTGGTTCAATATTTATCAAAAAAGGTACATAAATGTTAAAAGATATGATTTTATAGCGGAGCTTTTTGACAGAAAATTTCCTGCAATTTCCGCTTGCATAATGCTTTATAGGTTTCAACATTATTTGGTGTCACGGTAAGACTTTAGAAGGCTACTCTCTCCGATTTTGACGAAATTTTATAGTAATTTTTTAGTATAAGTAGGTACGTATTTTTTAGTATTTTTTATAGTAATTTTATAGTAATTTTTTAGTATAAGTAGGTACGACCTACTTATACTAAATATAGTCGGAGCCACTAGTACGGAATTGCTTAAATGTAACGGAAAAGTTTTCGAGAAATTTAAATTTTAATTATTCGGCTTAATTAACGTTTTTCGGTAATTATTTAGTAATACGGACCACCCTCCGATGACCTTGACCTTGATATATGTTGTCAAGGTCACCCTCCTGAGTGACCTTTAAAAGTTTTTAGCCGGCGGTCGTTATTCGTTAAAAAGTTATTAACAAAAAAAGTTTGAAAAATGTAGCAGTAATTTTGAGTACTAATAGACATAAATGAATGATATTTATGTGGAAATAGTACATGTATGAACGAAGGAAAATTATTTAAAGCAGTAAATTGTTGGTATATTGAAAAGAAAGTTATTTAAAGCAGAGAATAGAGAGTATGTGCTTCAACTTACAAAGCACACACAAGTACGTACCAAAAAAAAATTTTTTTTTGGTGGGGAGAATTATTTAAAGCAGTGAATTGTTGGTGTATTGAAAGGAAAGTTATTTAAAGCAGAGAATACCAAGTGCTGCGTACAGGTGAATCTCATGTGAAGCTTTGTTTGTAAGCATACTCGTAAGTTGTCCTTGAATATCCTTGTGGCGGCTCCGCAAGCCACCAGGAAGTAACCTTGTCGTGAGGCGGCTCCGCAAGCCATCTAAAAATCCTTGCTATTGTCATCGTCGGCATGCGAAAATGTGGCCATCGGGTTTTCGCCCTCACCGACGGCACTCGACGCGAAAACATGGACATCAGAAATTCGTCCTCCCCGTCGGCACGTGCGAAGCACAGGTTAAAATTTACGATACACGGGAGACAGTTTCAAGTTGACGAAGCGCGGAAGCATTCAAGATATTAATCAGCGCGAATTTCAAAACGATGATCGAGGGCGAGATTCAAGGGATAAAAGTCGCCTAGCAACCAAGGGTTGTTACCGGGATTTTGCGGTATAAAAGACGGGCCGATTTCCGAGAAATGCAGAGAAAATCAGTAGCAGTCGACCACAGCGGATCTCTCTCCGGCCTCAAGACGAAGAAGCCAGGTCCACCACTCCCATCTCGGCTCGCCGAGGATGAAGCTATAGCGCAGGCGACGCTTCGCAAAAGGACTCGCCCGCTACCGCTCCAGAGATACGCTAGCCAGAGAAAAGTTATTCTCTTGGATTCTCCGGTGACTGGCGCCAGGCCGCCAATCGGCGCCAAGCGTTCAAAGATCCGCCCGGCAACGACGGTGAAACGACCGCCGCAAAGCGTTAAACGCTCGACCGGAGAGGTACTGCTGACTCCTGGAGAAAAGCGTCAGGATCGCTCTCTACCGCGCTTAGACGCAAGCCCCGCTGTGAAACAACCGTCGCAAAGCGTAAAACGCTCGACCGGAGAGGTACTCCCGACTCCTGGAGAAAAGCGTCAGGATCGCTCTCTACCGCGCCTAGACGCAAGCCTCGCTGCTGCAGGCGCCGGATCGCCATTAAAAGCTATTCCTTTTTCCAGCACCTCATCGCTCACATGTGCTAGACGTCTCTCGACTAGCGCGCAGTCGCTAAAAGGCCAAGTAAAAGGCGCTAGTCGCCTTACACAATCACCTTCAGGCGCAAGACGCCGGAATCACTTTTCTCCAATTCTCAGCGCCAGTCGCTTTATTCTCAAAAAGAAACCCTGTTTCTATTTAGGGACATGAACGCCAAAACCAGCCAAGGAAAAGCCTCTTAGCTTAGAGGTCTCCCCCATCGGCTCATCGGGTTCAATTTCGTCTTACGATTGGGTTGTTCCTCCGCTCGTTTCTCCTCCTCTTCTCTCACCCTTTCGACTGGTGTCTGATGGAACTCAAGCTGGTTTAGCCTGGAAGAACCTACGAGACGCAATAACACAAACTGACGAGAGGTCAACAGAAGAAGAAAACCAGCGAACCATCGGTACACAGACGAAGCCACGAGGAGGCTGGCAAGAGAAAGAGAGAAGAAGGAGACACGAAGAAAACAAAAGGAGAGATAGAGAAAGAAGAGAAAGAAGAACTTACAGATACTAAAACAATGTTTGCAATTCTTTAAAAGTTATCTTCTTTAATGTAATCCGCAATGTTTCAAGAATGAAATAAACTTGTTTAATTAAAATTATCAAACAATTCTTAGCGTTAAGCAATAAGGATAGCGAGCGAAATAACATACTTGAGCGTAAAGCGCACACTATATTATTTTAGCGTTAATCGCTCTCAAACGCGCCTTTATATTCTAAATCCTTTTTACTGTTGTTGATATTTCTTACAAATTTCAAACTGTACTCTTCGAAAATGAGCCAGTATACGATAGGTTTTCGTACAAATAACTTGTTGAACTGTCTAAAAATGAAATTTTACGAATTCCTTGCACTAACAACAAATTACTTAAAAGTATTTAACTGTTTAAAGCGCGTCACTAACCTATAATAAAGTATTCTCTGCTTTAACAAAAACTTCAATTTATGAACAATTTACTGTTTTAAATGTTGTGTTTTGGTAACTTTTTTTTGTTAATAACTTTTTAACAAATAACGACCGCCGGCTAAAAACTTCTGAAGGTCACTCAGGAGGGTGACCTTGACAACATATGTCAAGGTCAAGGTCATCGGAGGGTGGTCCGTATTACTAAATAATTACCCGTTTTTCAAGATTACGATATAAAAAAATTATTAAAATTCAAAAACATTTTGTTAAAATATTTTATTTTTTAAAATTAGTGTATTAAAAACCTGTACCGCCTGTACGTATAGTATTGACAAAATAAAAAAACCAAGTAATAAAATACTCATTTTCTTACATTTTTCGCACTGTAAGAACTTTATGTGGAAAGTTGGAAACCAATATGGAACCGTTCAATGATAGACCTCGTTTGGCATTATAAGCATCACGGGACGGTGTGGGATGGACCTCGTTTTACGTGGAAAGTTGGAAATCCATGATGTTACGTTTTATTTATAAAACTTTTTTTGTTAATAACTTTTTAATAAGCAACGAGCGACGTTTATAAAAAATGTAACGAGAAAATAAGCTTTTTTCAATTCTTGTTTTTTATAATAAAGTTTTAACAACACTGTAAGTACAGTTTCTAATATACTAATAAAATAAAACATTTTAGCAAAATATTTTTTAATTCTTGTAATATTTTTTTGTATTAAAATTTTAAAATACGTTTTAATTTGATCGTACGTGCTCCGATCAGGGTCACTACACTCCCTCCGCCTCAATAAAACAAATATTGTATATACATATATGTATATATACAGGGTGGAAGAAAAGTCTGGAAACGGTCAAATATCTCGAAAACAAAACATTTTAGAAAAAATGTTTCATACAGAAGTTGTAAGGTTTAAAAAGATTTGTTTACTGACTTTATCAGTTTGATCTTAGGTGGCGTCGTTTAGGTCAAGTCAAGGTCACTTTAAATTTTTTAAATTAGACCCCCTATTTTATATTGCATATTCTTGTAGCCCTTGTCGAGAAGTTTTAAAACACTATACCAAAACTCTTTTTCGTTAAAAATTTCGTGAGATATTTCAAATTTTGTCATTAAATTTTTAATATAAAGTATGAAATATCTCGTAAAGTATTCACTTTTCGATGACTTTACCATTATACTTTTATACGTAGAATAATGAAAGAAATCGAACAATAATATTAATTTTTACATTTGTAATTTTATAAAATTAAATGCGTCTACAAAATGCAATCAAATTTTTTAACATAATTTTTTCTGTTTTTTTTTACAACAATCGATTCTTTTTATTATTCTACGCATATAAGTATTAAGATAAAGTCAACGAAAAGTGAATACTTTACGAGATATTTTATATTTTATATTAAAAATTTAATGACAAAATTTAAAATATCTCGGGACATTTTTAACGAAAGAGAGTTTTGCTATAATGTTTTGAAAACTTCTCGACAAGGGCTACAAGAATATGCAATAAAAAATAGAGGTTCCGATTTAAAAAATTTAAAGTGACCCTGACGACCTAAACGACGCCACCTAAGATCAAACTGATAAAATCAGTAAACAGATCTTTTTAAACCCTACAACTTCTGTATGAAACATTTTTCCTAAAATGTTTTGTTTTCGAGATATTTCACCGTTTCCAGACTTTTCTCCCACCCTGTATATATATACATATATATATATATATATATATATATATATGTATATGTATGTAAATCAAGAGACACGGTAGTGTCTCGCGCCAAGTGCGCGCGGAGCGAGACCGCCGTGGCTCTATTTACGCGACGCAACGAGTTGCGAGTACCCGAGATTTTTAGATCTCGATATCCAGTGAACGGATCAAGTTCTAACTAGACTTATCGTAAAGCTTGGACCAAATTTATATATAAAAAGTATTTTTATTTTTCCGCTACGTGCCCTACGAGCGGAGATATTACGATGCAAAATCCGATCCTGAAAATTTTCATTTAAGAAACGTCCACGTCGGACATATAAAATATATATATAAAATCTTGTCCGTTTCACTACTTCGACTGCAGATGGCTCTTGATTTTCGATTAATCGCGTTCGCAAGAGAGATCGATCTGAGTTGCGTGACAGTAAACATAACCGTAAAACCCATACACGTCGCGAGTCCGGCTCGGCTCGGTTTCTATTCGTTCGTGGGTGGGATGTCACGAGACGGGCTTGGCGTCCGACGAGCCAAATTTCGGAGCTGTTCGGGAGTGTGTGTGTGGTGAAAAACGTTCGAGTCCGGCTCGCGAATCAAACTCGTACATGTAATAATGGGCCGCTTTAAGGTTATTCTACATAGAGGTTGTGTAAGATGTAAGCAGTATAAGCTATTGACTAATGGGATTTTTACAATTCAAAAATAATCGACTGTGGTTGGTCAATAGCTTACTGCTTACATCTTACAACCTCTATGTAGAATAACCTTTAGACGTCCGCGTCGTCGAAAAATATTCCGTCCGCGTCGTCGCGTCCGAACACTTTGAACGAAGTGCATGATGAGTGCTAGAATGACAGAGTTCGCGCCTTGCGGATGGCTGGTTCCTGGGATACACCCTGAACGAGAATATGGCGAGGTTATATCTATCGTACGTATTATCACTCTTTCTCGCGGTCACGCTCGCGTTCCCCGCTCGCGTTCCCCGTTCGCGTTGCCCGTTCGCGTTGCCCGTTCGCGTTGCCCGTTCGCGTTGCCCGTTCGCGTTTCCCGCTCGCGTTCTCTCTCTCTCTCTCTGTCTCTCTGTCTCTCTCTCTCTAATAATAACTATCGAATATATATGATAAAATTAATTCTAAATATTTTTTATATTATAACACAAAAATTATATCTGACAGTAACATCCTTAATTAAATGTGCAGTGTAGTTTGTATTTTATAAATCATTTAAAAAATTAAGACAAAATATGAATATATCACGCAAAGTCACGAGCAAAGTCAAGTTTGTTGAGAGCATGCAGTGTTTTGCTATATTTAGGATAGTTTGTAACGCGTTTGTGAGCGATTAACGCTTAATTTATATAGCGGGTGCCTAACGCTCAAGTATTTATTTCTCGTTCGCTATCCTTATTTGCTTAACGTGCTTATCGCTAAGAAATTAGTTTATTTTTGGTTAAATCATTTTATTTTAACTGCATAACAAGATCAGGATAATAATAGATCAATAACGGTATTTGATTAATAACGGTATCTTCTCTGTCTGTCTCTTCTCTCTTTATCTTGACGTTGAAATCTTTCGTATTTCTCTTTTCTTTCTCTCTCCTGTCGACCTCCTCGCGGCTTCGTCTGAGTTGCTGCTGTTCTAGAATTTTCTTTTTCGGTTGCTTCCTTTTCAGTCTGCGTGGCAGCGTTCCTGAAATTCTTCCAGGCTACTCCTGCCTGAGTCCCCTCAGACACAACGCGGAAGGGAGAAAGCAACTCTGGAGTTTCTAACGATGGCAACACCCAATTATATGCTGGTGATGATTCTGCAGAACGAATTGGCGAGGCTTCGAAGCTGATCAGACTCTCTCGTGTGACTTTAGGTGTTGAGGTTCCTAGATAGAAATGATAATTCTTTTTAGGAAATGAGCGACTTGCGCCAAGAATCGGTGAGGAGAGTTTCCACCTTTTCGCGTTGAAAAGCGGCTGCGCGCTAGATGCAAGGCGTCTAGCGCCGGAGAGCGTCTGAGCGCTAGTTGAAAGAAAATTTGTGCCAGTGAGCGTCTGAGCGCTTACTGATAGGCGACTTGCGCCAGTGAGCGTCTGAGCGCTGGAAATATTTTTACCTGTTGAAGGCGTTCCTGCGCCAGCTATCTTTGGGCTCAAGTCGAGACAGGGAAGAGATCGTCTAACGATGGGTTCCTGCTGAACGACCCCAGGAGTCGGGAGCACCACTCCGGTTGAGCGTTTAACGCTCCGCTCTTCATTAGCAGCGTGCTGAGTTTTGGGGCGCTTGGCGCCAATCAGCGACTTAGCGCTAGCTGCTGGGATGGTTGCCGGACGAATTCTTGGTCGCTTGGTTCGGGAGGGCGGCTGAGCGCCGACTGCAGGCGGATCGATCAGGATCACCTTCCTTTTACTCGCGTATCGTTGAAGAGGTAGCGGGCGAGTTCTCCGGCGTAGCGTCGCTTGCGCTATAGCCTCCTCCTCAGCGAGCCGGGTTGGTTGTCTCGATTTCCTCTCCGTCTTGAGGCCGGCAGGAGATCCGTCGTGGTTGACTGCTGCTGGATTTCTCAGCATTTTGTGGAAATCAGTCCGTCTTTTATACCGAAAAATCCCGGTAACAACCCTTGGTTGCTTGGCGACTTTGGTTGCTAGGCGACTTTTCATCCCTTGAATCTCGCCCCCGATTATCGTTTTGAAATTCGCGCTGATTAATAACTTGAATGCCTCCGCGCTTCGTCAACCTGAAATTCTCTCGCGCGTATCGTAAATGTTAACCTGAGTTCCGCGCGTACCGACGGGGAGGATGTAACCCCGATGATCTCGTCTTCGCGTCGTGTGCCGTCGGAGAGGGCGAAACCTTGATGGTCGCATTCTCGCAACGATTAGTTCGGCGAGGCTTTTAGATTGCTTGTGGAGCTGCCTCATTACCATCGACGGGAGAGACGGGAGAGAGCGACAAGGTTACTTCCTGGTGGCTAGCGGAGAGCCGCCACACTATACATAAATTTTGTTGAAAAAAAAAACTACTGATTTGTTACAGGATTTGGCATATATGTGCAATGTTGTTGGCAGAATGTTAGGTAGTAGATAATATATGTATAGTAAAATAAAGCAATTAATAATTTATAAGTAGGTACAGCTTGACAGTACCATATAATTCGATGCAGATTAGCGACAGAAACGGCAAAATCTACGTTCGACAATGTCAATTTACTTCTAATTTGTTGTTAGATATAAAATATCAGACAGCTCCTCCGACTGTATCTCCTCTATCTCCATAATATTTGTTTATATATATGTATATAAGTAAATATCTTAAAAATAATCGTTTTCTTGTCACTTATTAATTACTTAACTAATGTTTTGAAATGAAATTTTTCATACATATCCTTTAACTTATTATACCAAAAATATCTTATCTAATAACAAATTAACAGTAAATTGGCATTGTCGAACGTAGATTCTGCTGTTTCTGTCCTATATAATCTGCATCGAATTGTATAGGACTATCAAGCTCTACTTATAAATTATTAATTGCCTTATTTCGTTAAAACTTTACTATACATATATTATCTATTATAACATTCTGCCAATAGCATTGTACATGCCAAATTCTGTATCAAATCTATTTTTCTTTCGACATAATTTATTTATAGCAAACACTTTGCATAATGTGCTCTCGACAAACTTGACTTTGCCTGATATATTCATATTTTGTGTCTTAATTTTTTAAATGATTTATAAATTTATACAAACTACACTGCACATTTAAGGATGTCAAACTCTCAGATATAATTCTTATAAGTTATAATACAAAAAATATTTACATTTGATTTTATTAGACATAAATGTCGATGTCGATAGACATTATGGCGTTCGATGTATCTGTAACTACAAAAAAGGGTGATATCTGTACAAAATTACCTTTTACAAAAAAGTAAAAAAAAGGCGCCAAGCACACGTGGTGTACCTTGAAAAAATCGAAGTAGTTATCTTTGTACCTCCAAAAAAACCAAATAATATCTTTATCTTGAAAAAATCGAAGTAATATATTTGTACCTCGAAAAAACCTAAGTAACAAGTGGTACACGTAGTTATCTTTGTACCTCGAAAAAATCCAAGTAATATCTTTACCTTGAAAAAATTGAAGCAATATATTTATTACAAAAAAAAGAAATAATATCGTTAAATTGCGCCAATTGAATATACAGGGTGTTTCATTTTAATCGCCCCAGGCAAATATCTCGAAAAATATGAAAGATATGGAAAAATGTTTCAGACAAAAGTTGTTTGGTTTGAAGGGGGACATAAGATGGTGTCATTGGTTTGACTTTGAGTGAACGTGCCGAGGTCATATAAAGTTCAACTTTGTCTTTTTAAATGGAACCCCCTATTTTTCATTGCATATTATTGTAAATTATCTCAAGAGTTTTCCAAAACACTGTATTTAAGTATTTTTTCATGAAGTACTTTTCGAGTTACAAGGCTCGAAAGTTACATTCCTGCCGGCATTAGCATTACCAAGGTGTACCGGCCAATGAAGACAAGACCTAAGATTGATCCGGCCAGTGAAGGCAAGACCCAAGATTGATCCGGTTAGTGAAGGCAAGAGCCGACATTGATCCGGCCAGTAAAGGCAAGAGCCAACATTGATCCGGCCAGTAAAGGCAAGACCCAACATTGATCCGGCCAATGAAGGCAAGACCCAAGATTGATCCGGTTAGTGAAGGCAAGACCCAACATTGATCCGGCCAGTGAAAGCAAGACCCAACATTGATCCGGCCAGTAAAGGCAAGACCCGACATTGATCCGGCCAGTGAAGGCAAGACCCAACATTGATCCGGCCAGTGAAGGCAAGACCCAACATTGATCCGGCCAGTAAAGGCACGACCCAACATTGATCCGGCCAATGAAGGCAAGACCCAACATTGATCCGGCCAGTGAAGGCAAGAGCCAACATTGATCCGGCCAGTAAAGGCAAGACCCAACATTGATCCGGCCAGTGAAGGCAAGACCCAACATCGATCCGTCCAGTGAAGGCAAGAGCCAACATTGATCCGGTTAGTGAAGGCAAGACCCAACATTGATCCGCCCAGTGAAAGCAAGACCCAACATTGATCCGGCCAGTAAAGGCAAGACCCGACATTGATCCGGCCAGTAAAGGCAAGACCCAACATTGATCCGGCCAGTGAAGGCAAGAGCCAACATTGATCCGGCCAGTGAAGGCAAGACCCAACATCGATCCGGCCAGTGAAAGCAAGACCCAACATTGATCCGGCCAGTAAAGGCAAGACCCAACATTGATCCGGCCAGTGAAAGCAAGACCCAACATTGATCCGGCCAGTAAAGGCAAGACCCGACATTGATCCGGCCAGTGAAGGCAAGACCCAACATTGATCCGGCCAATGAAGGCAAGACCCAAGATTGATCCGGTTAGTGAAGGCAAGACCCAACATTGATCCGGCCAGTGAAGGCAAGACCCGACATTGTTCCGGCCAGTGAAGGCAAGACCCGACATTGATCCGGCCAGTGAAGGCAAGACCGATTTGACTCACAAGTAGGGTCACATCGAAGTAACATTGTGTATTTTTGGTTTACAGCAAATGCTCAAATGTACTACCATTTTGTTGAATACATAATTGCAACCGTTTTTCGAATGCATTAACTGTTTTTCTGAGAACGTTGGCTGGAATGCTTCTACACGCCTGTCTGATGCGGTCCTTTAGGTCTTCAGCTATGGTAGGTGCGGTCTCGTAAACAGTATTTTTTAAGTATCCCCATAAGAAGAAATCTGGTGATGTTAGATCTGGTGATCTGGATGGCCATGCTACATGACCACCTCGTCCAATCGGCGCGGATAAGTTAAATTTAAAAAGTCTCTTACAAGGCGTGCGTAGTGTGGTGGTGCACCGTCCTGTTACAACCACATACGTTGGACTGTATTTTCATCGACAAACTCTAACATCCTTGGCAACACATCTCGTAGCATACGTAAATATGATTCCCCTGTAACATTGCCATCAAAAAAGTGGGGTCCAACAACATGACCATCTAAAATACCACACCAAACTATCACCTTCCACCGATGCTGATTGTCTACATGACGAACCCAGTGCGGATTAACATCAGAATAATAATGGCTATTGTGCCGATTCAGTAAGCCATTGCTCTCAAATGCAGCCTCGTCACTAAACATAACACGAGAAAAAAATGTGGGATCGAGCTGAATTTGAGCTACAGCCCACGTGCAGAATGTGACACGAAGAACTTTATCATTATCAGAAAGCTTTTGATTAAGTGAAATGTGATAAGGATGAATGTGATTGGCACGTAAAATTCTATTTACAGTCGCAGGAGACACATTTAAAGCACGACTCATTTGACGTTGGCTAATGTGCGGACTCATTATTACCATTCCCAATACAGTTACTATAATAGCATCGTCGTTATTTAATGGTTTTTTAGAACGTTTGCGTTTCATCTGTCCCGTACGTGCTCTAGCAATTAAACGCAAAATTGTTTTATGATCGGGATGTCGTCTATCCGGATACCTATCTCGATATTGACGAGATGCTTCTCTAGCATTATTATCAGCGGCATTATAAATACCAATCATGTCAACAATTTCTGAGGGCAAATAATCTGCCATGTTGATAATGACACAATTAACAAAAGGGAATAAAGTAAAATTACTCTAATAATCAAACGTATCAAACAAATCCTCGCAATAAGAGCCAACTCGAGTCGATTTTAAATAAAAATGTAACGATGCACCCCTGAATATGCATCGTTCCGGCCGTCCACCAGCCGAGCCGCCCGACCGACCATCTGTCGGGCGAAGAACGGGGGCGGAATGCCCCCACATATTTTTAAACGATTAAAGTCGGCGCACTCGCCGCCGGATATCGATTCGGGACAAACGGATCGATATCCGTACGCGCCCGAACAGTATTGAGCGCGTTCGCGACGCCGGAGCGCTCGGCGCCCCTACTCCGGCCCGACATCCCCGCCACGTGCGGCTCCGCGTAAGCGATACCCCCGCTACCAAAATAACGAGCCCAGGGGGTATAAAAAGGCAACGAATTTGCCTAATTAACAGACTCCGTCGTGAGCCAGCAATCCGACCAGACCTGTCCGCTGCTCACGACTTCCCGTCCCGATCCTGCTCCTTGCAAATCACCAGCCGTGTCGACGAGGTTGAGAGTACTCAGTCTCTATTCGGGAGTTTCCGTACGCCGACACCGCTGTCCTGAGTCCCGGTAATACCGGCGAGGTTGAGTGTACTCGTCTCTTCCGAGAGTTCTCGGTAACCGGTATCGCCGTTTATCGCACACGAAGTCCACGTTTAGTACCAGAGCGTTCTCTGTACGCCGGGCGTACCCGGCCGTGGTCTTTTCCCTTGACGTGCACTGGACGGAGCGTGCTCCGTCCTGCCGGGTGTCCCCGGTTGCCGTCTCCGTGTACTGTGGAGGAGAGTACTCCTCCCAGTCGGGTGTTCCCGATTGCACGCAGCGTCCTGACATCTTGTCAAGATCCTCGCACAGCGTATCCACACGCCATTATAACGCGCTCGTCCGTACAGCCCCGCGTGCTGTACCTACCTCGCGCTAATACCGCGCCCCTAATCGTTCCGCGTGCCGTACACGCCTCACGCCGTCCTAAGGCATTTACGCGAATCTCCCAAATTAGGCGCCGCCTACTTACCGCGCTACTTTCACTTTTCGCGACGCCTTACGCGGACTATCGACCGCGCCCATCGACCGCGAAACAAAGCGCCCCGTCAGCTACCGCCGTAGGCCCGTCACGTAAATCCGGGAAACTATCGTGCATCACCGTGCGATCACCTCGCAAGTATATTGTAAAGCGAATTAATACTTGTATTAACAACGCGACATTTTCTATCCATTGTAACAGCGATACTGAGGCTGTCGCCTCATCTAATATTGTAAATCTAATAACTTCAGTTTATAATAAACCTGCAGTAATTATCAGATACCGATATATCGTCTCTTCCTCCGCGCCTCTTTCTCGACCCTGACCAGCCGCGAGCTAAGATCCGAGCATCGGGAAAACAGGTTGTTTTAAAAACAATCACCTGAATAGGAGCCTAATGAAAGTGTTTTGTGGTAGTAGTCTCTACTGAAAAAGGGCGCTATAATTCTTTCATTATTCCGTAAACGTCAAGCTTCGGCGATCCTCCCAATACTTCAAACGCGTTCTGGACACTCCTTCTAAATGAAAAGGCAGCGCGCCTTAGTGCTCGTAAAAATCGCAATTTTTAACCCAAATATCTCGAAAACTATCGATTTTGTAAAAAAATTGTTAAGGTACCAACAACATTTATTTCAATTAGATAAATTCGAAAGTACAATACAAAAATAGTTTTCATTTTTAAAAATTAAAGGACTGATCTGACCTAAAATTACGATTCTTTATTCTTTGAATCCAATCTCAAACACTATTAATTTTCAATTGAATTTACAAATTCTATTGAACATTCTTTGTATCTTGATACTTTCTTGCAACATTAATAGTGTTTGAGATTGGATTCAAAGAATAAAGAATCGTAATTTTAGGTCAGATCAGTCCTTTATTTTCTAAAAATGAAAATTATTTTTGTATTGTACTTTCGAATTTATCTAATTGAAATAAATGTTTTTGAAAATTTTGAAATGAACAAAAGAACTTATCAACCGATTTTAAAGACCGTAAGTCTTGGATGAAGATTTTGCGGTGATAATTACTTATGATACGGTAACATCATAGTAAAATGCAGCTATGAATCAAAGGATTTCAACACAATCCAAGAATGCGAACCGTTATGTTCTGGTCAATCCTTACACAATATGAAATAATTTGTTTATCCGGAGGGATAGCTTTGAGAATTTCCGGAGGAATTTCCGGTTAAGTGGCGGCCCATTCTTGAGGAGGAAACCCTCCCCGCCATGCAGAGACGAGTTAACTACTGTGCTATTTTCTGTGCCTGTCGTACTGACAATGAGTTGGCACCTTCATATACGATGCGTTGTTACAACGCAGAAATAAAGAACGTAGGCTAAGCCATAAGTAAATGTAGTCCGCTGATAAACAAACGAATAGAACGACTGCCTTTTGATTTATGAATCCACAGAATTCCTTGAAACTCCCGATCATCTGGGTGTATGTAGATTTGTCGACATATATTTTTTACGAATAATATCACGCATCTGAATCAGCGCATGGCTTACAATTCGCAAGATGCCATAGTAATCAGGAAAATGAATACAAACACGCGCCACATGGGTACACAAGAAAATAACCGACGCAATGAGGGGGGTAACCCGAGAATCAAGGTAAAAATGCCGATGACGAATGTACACAACGGTAGGAATTTCAAAACGCGTTTAGACAACCACACATCTCGGCTACGATGAAATACGCAGTATTAATTGCGACCCGTTTTCCTTCGGTCTCGCCAGCCGAAGGGGCGCTGCCGCAAATTCACTAATATGATAGACGGTAGCTCCGAGGTATCCGCGACAGAATTTCCTTGAGGTATCTACGGTAACAGATTCTTTCGCTAAAGATTCCGTATGGGCGCCAGGTGCGATTACGCGCACCACGTTTTATCAATACGACGCAAATATACATCCACAGCCCGAACGCAAGCTCAGGGCGTCGGTTACGTAGTTTGTTGTGAGGAGAGTAGGAGAGGGAGCGCAGCGCAATCAACACAAAATTAGATAATAAATAATCATATATTTCAGAAGGGTAATAATATGAAGTGAAGTCGGGTCGCCTCGCTGGCGACCGCCGCTTGAAGTAACGCCTCGAACGCACGTCACCCTACTCGCAATCGCGACGATACCGTACTACTCGCGGGACGCGAATCTCATACACACGACTCAGCCACGCATCTCATTCACACGATTTAGACGCGAGTCTCATGCTCTACAAGTTCTCTTACGCGAGAAGCATGCCCGCGGTACGCGACTTGCCGCCGCAAATTATCACACACACACTTGGATTCCCGCACACACACTCGACCGCCCCGCTCGCGGCGTACGCCGAACGACAACGGATACGGCAATTAACCAGCAGACGCGAAACGACATTAATACAACGTAAATGTAACGGACGACACTTTACACGGAAACGGATCGGTATACGCGAAATGGTCTCTTCTACACACGCACACGGTAAACTAATCGGTAGTCGCGAAATGATACCTAAACAACGACCATGTAGCACACCCGTACTACTTTCCCCGGCGAGAGACCGCGACGATACTTGTATGCACGGTACGCGGCACTACGCGACTTTTAGCAACACAATATATCCGCGGGACTCTTTTCGGGTACGCACGACAATTCACGCGCGCGCGAGAGCGCGGCGCAATACCTCACGGGGAGCGTTACCGCCCTGCTCGCCCGTGGAATTTTCCCCGAACGGGCGCGGCAACGATACGCGATGCTAATCGCGTCCCCGACACAACAAACGCGAAATACCGATAGTCCCGATACTCTGAACGCGGTACGCTCATTACGACCTGAACACTAAGCGGTAATTGACGCAATATACGTGAGACAACGCTAGTCTCGACACAATGAACGCGATACGGTAAACATAATCTAGACGCACGAAACACGGAATGACTGTCGGCCGCGCAAGAGTTTCCGGGGAGGGCCTCACAATATATTTTCCAGGCACGATCTCGGCCGGGCTCGCGAGCACAAAGTTATTTCCGACGAAAGTCGGTATCAGTAAAGGCGGTATTCTAATCGGTAAATGTTACTACTAAATAGTCTAATGCCATGGCCGAGATCGAGCCAACGATAGTACGGTAGCACCGGAGTGGAGATCTTACAAGTTCTCTGCCTTTGTCCTGCTTGGCCGCTTTGTTCCCTCAAGGCTGCGTTCGGGGATGGCTCCTCGGATAGCGCTCGCACGACAGTGAAGAACGGCCGGCCCGGCGAGAACACGTTGGGCCTCCGCGCATGCGCTCCAAGCTCGTGATGTTCCGTCCCGCCGATCCGTCGCGCGCGCCGCCGTGTTCGCGGCGCCGCTTTTGGTGCTTTCCGCCTGCCCGCGATCCTTTGAATCGGCTGCCATCACGTGTGGGCCCTTCTCAGCTTTAGCCCGGCTGGCCAGGCCATGGCTATGCTGCTCGGTGCCCTGGATATCGTCGGGGAGGCATCTGGGTCGCTTGCCCGCGCCGCGGTCGCGGTGTCGCGCCCTTCCTTGTGTGACGGTACGGCCCGGGGTGCAGTGTGCGAGGCATTCTGCGCATCTCCGCGGCGGTAGGCCCAAGCGGCCCGCCCGTCGGCCAGCCACTCCGTACAGCGTTCCCCCAGCTTCCTTCTCTCCCTCGTTGCGACATACGTCGTTACATCGGTCCTCCGTGGATCGTCCGCTCCGGCACCACCTATCTATTTACAAAGCTCGCTCGCAAATTAGTTAAGTCGCGAATAACCCTCCCGTACTCTGGTCGAGGCGCCATCCCCGACCTTCCCCTCGGCCGAGCTACCGTCTGGGCGGTGGACGCGACAATGTCACGTCACAACTCCCCCCTCCCAGACGAGAGCCGAGGGGATTCTGGCCCCGACAGCAGTGACCACCACTCCGGCACCAGTCATGCCACCAGGCCAATACAAAAAAAAACTAAATCATGCCCTACCGTGGCCCCGAAACTCCTGCAGCCCGCCTTCTTCCGCAATCACCCTGGACCCCCGACACCGGCGCCAAACCGAACACCCGCGACCGTCATCCGAGACCCCGATCACGCGACGCTCTCGCCCGCGCGGTGAACCGCAAGTCCCAGCCCCGCGACGCGATCCTATCATACTAATGGTAGGGAGGAGGGGTGAACAAGGACCGGCACACAAGAATTTCCTCTATCTGACATTTATTGTCTTTTGGGGGTTACAGTTAAGTACGGGAGGGACTGGAGGGGGAAGTCGGTAGCCGGTATCTATCTCCTCCTTGAGCGGCTTCGGCTCCTCTTCCTGTCTCTCGGGCCCCGCGGGGCCGTAAACGGTTGTGCCTGGAGGTATGCGGGGGCACATCGGCGACATCCGCGGAGGGTAACCCCCCGCTCCCCGCAGCCGTAGCAAAACTCCTGCTGGCGGGGTAGGGGGCACTCCGCATACGAATGCCCCCCGGAGGAGCAATTCCAACAGCCCCCCCGGGGCCCACGCATCGCCAACGCCTCGTCCGGCTGGCCGCCCGCCTGGACCGCGACCTCTCGCCGCTCCACGCTTTGGATTCGGGCCGGGTGCTTTCCCGTGGCGGCCTCGAGCTTCCGGTGGGCCTCGTTCACCAGGCCCCACGCCCGCCGCTCGCTGTCGCGCGCAACCTCCGCCTCTTTCCTAGCCTCGGCGAGGTCGTCCCGGAGCTGCGCCCGCTCCGCCCAGGCGCGGCGCTCGCCCTCGCGTGCGGCGTCCAATCCCCTCCTCGCCTCCAGGAGGTCCGCCTCGAGCCGCGCCCGCTCCATCTTGGCCTTTTTCGCCACTGCGCTTGGCTGCGCGTCCTCCTCCGTTTGCGCGGCGGCGTCCCTGAGCTCGACCCCCCAGTCCTGGGTCCCCACGTCCCGGGAGATAATTTCCCGCACCACTGCTCCCTGTTCCGTATAGCGCGCCGCCTGGACCTGTTGGGCGGCGTCCTCCAAATCAATCCAAAACCCGGGCTCGTTGCACCGGATGTGGTGCCAGAGCCGGTGGTGGCGGCTATAAAACCGCCGCCAAATACGGCGGGTCTCGATGGACGCCATCGTCGGTATCCTAGGTATCCTATTTGTCAGAGGCAGGAAGGTGATAGGGCTTTAGGTCCTGGACATGTACTTTCCCGACGGGCGATCCGTCCGGCCGTGCTAATTCGTAGACGACCGGAGAGATCACTCGCTTAATTCGAAACGGTCCCTGGAACTTCGGTGCCAGTTTTCCCGCGATACTCTGTACGGCAGACGACAGTACGTGCTGCCGCCTTAACACTAAATCATTTACGCAAAATCTACGCGGCCGCCTCCGGAGATTATATCTCGCGGCCTGCTGTTGGTTTGCCTGCTCTAAGTTTTCCGCCACCCATTCTCTAACCGCGCGCATTTCCGCCATTCGCCGTGACCATTCCGCAGGGTCTCCCGCTTCGGTCTCGGCAACGCTCTCCCGACGGTCGCGCAACGTGTCGGGCGGTACCAATTCGCGTCCACAATTCAAAAACGCCGGCGAGGTACCCAACGATGAATGGCTTGCCGTATTATACGCGAAACGCAAACGCAATAAATGTCTGTCCCACTCCCTGTGATCCTTCTCGATATAGGCCACAATCATCGTTTTTAACACCCGATTCACCCTTTCCACCGGGTTCGCCTGAGGGTGGTAGGGAGGTACCGTGACGTGAGTTATCCCGTTTTCTTCCGCGAACCCTCTCATTACTTTGTTTATAAACTCTGTCCCGTTATCCGTCAAGAGAGTCTTCGGTGTGCCCCATCGCGACACGATCAAATCCTCAAGAGCCTCTTTAATCTTTGGCCCCGTGGCCGCCCGTAACGCCCGGATTTCCACCCATTTTGTAAAAAGGTCTTGAATTACTAATATATATTGATATCCGGCCTTACTGCGGGGCAGCGGCCCTACGATATCCGCGGCGACGGCGGTCCACGGTCCCTCGACTGTACGGCGTCCCATCCACCCCGCGGGACTCGCCTGCTCTACCTTCGTTCCGCTGACATATGTCGCACGTTCGGACATGTTTCGCTACGTCTCGGAACAAGTTCGGCCAGTAGTAAGAAACGGCGACGCGTTGGTAGGTTTTCTCGATACCTAAATGACCGGCTTGAGGAGCGTCGTGCGATTCGCGAAGGGCTTCCGCGCGAAGTTCTCGCGGCAACACTAACTTCCACCGGTCAAGGTCCTCCACGATATCCGAGATGACCGGCTTCGGTCGCAAAAAGTATAATTTCCCCTCGACTATCCTCCAATGCGCGAATCTTTTCGGGTCGGTAGCTACCTCATTATAACGTTTGCGGTACCATACGTCGGACGTGTCCTCACACTCCGCGATCTCTACAGCGGCGTTCACGTCAACGGCGCTCTCCCCTTCCCCCTCGTACATTCGCGATAGCGCGTCCGGCACGTGGTGTAAGGCTCCCTTCCGGTATTCCACGGTGTAGTTATATTCCAACAGTTCGAGGGCCCAGCGGGCCAATCGACCTGTAGGATTTTTCAGGTTGTGTAACCATCGCAAGCTGCTATGATCTGTAATGACGGTAAATCTATATCCCTCTAAGTAGGGCCGGAACTTCTGGATCGCCCACACCACGGCCAAACACTCCAGTTCCGTTACCGAATATTTTCTTTCGGGATCCGTCAACACGCGACTGGCATACGCGATTACCCGTTCTTCGCCCTCTAATTTTTGCGTAAGTACAGCCCCCAAACCCACCGAACTCGCGTCGGTCTGTAATACGAAGGGCTCCTCGAAATTCGGGCACGCTAGTATCGGGGCAGACATGAGGTGCTCTCGTATGCGATCGAAGGCGCGACACTGGTCATCCCCCCACTCCCAGCGCCTGTTTTTCTTTAAAAGGCGAGTAAGCGGTTCACTAAGCGTGGCAAATTGCGGTATAAATCTGCGGTACCACGAGGACATTCCTAAAAACCTGCGCAGCTGTCTAATATTTCGCGGCGCTTGGTACCTCAAAATTGGCTGTATATTCTCGGGATCGGTCGCGAGGCCCCCCTTTTCGACGATGAATCCTAGGTACCGTACTTGCGGTCGACAAAACTCGCATTTTTCCGAGTTTATCGTTAGGCCTGCTGCCGATATTTTATCTAGCACGCGTTTTAACCACTCCATATGTTGTTCGAACGTTTCCGTCGCGATAATTATGTCATCTAGATAGTTAAACGCGAACGGTTCCATTTCCGGGCCTATTAGCGTATCGAGCAATCTTTGAAATGTAGCCGGGGCGTTATGCAGTCCGTACGGCATTCTGCGAAAATGGAATAGTCCCATCCCGGGGACACTAAAAGCGGTGATCTCGCGGCTGTCTTTAGCTAACGGTATTTGGAAATACGCTTGGCTCAAGTCAATGGTCGATATGTATTTTGCTTTCCGCAATTTATTTGTGATACCCTCCATATTCGGTATCGGATACGCGTCTTTCTTTGAGATCTCGTTAACTCCGCGGAAATCTATACAAAACCGGTATTTGCCGTTCGGTTTTTTCACCATAACTATCGGATTCGACCACTGGCTCGAAGAAGGCTCGATAATTCCGGCTTTCAACATTTTATTCACCTCCGCGCGAATGGCTTCCTGAACTTTCGGCGATACCAGATAGCAACGCTGTTTAATCGGCGCGTGGCCCCCTACATCGATTCTATGCTCGGTCAAACTAGTAATTCCCGGGTCTTCCGGTGGAGTGGGTATCGTTCGTAAAAAAAAATCCAGCGTATTCTTTTGATCCGGTGTTAGCTGTGCTAGTCCACAGACCGAAGATATCCCGTCCCTGTCGAAACGGTAGCGAATGTGTGGTCTATCCGTGAAGTACCATTCGGCCGCCGTGAAGTCCAACGCGATACCGAACTTAGTCAAAAAGTCCATCCCGACAATGCACGACACCGCTAAATCTGGCAATACCCCCACGGTCATTTCATGACTTCGGCCCTTCAACCGCATCGGCAAGGAAACGTTACCCTGAATCGCGGTTATTTGGCCGTTCGCCATCCGGATGCGCGCTCCGCCTTCGCGCGCGATCGACAGACCTAGGCTTTCCGCAATCCGCATTCCCTCGCGACCGATGAGAGTACGACTCGATCCCGAGTCCACCAGCGCTAATATCGAACGTCCACCTACACGAATTCTAAAGTACCGAAGGGGCGGTAGCTCGGCGGGCTCGAAGGTAACAAATGAGTGCGTGAGCGCCTCCGCCGCGGTATCCACGGGTCGGGTCCTTGTTTCAAAACTCGGGGCCGTAGGGACCCGTCCTACGAACTCCCTCCCGCGTTTCCCGAACACGCTGGGCAAGTCCTCGTGGTAAATCCGCGCTTCCCGCACCGATAACAGTGGGTTTGCCGAGCCTCCCTACAATTCCGCGCGCGATGTCCCGTCTTCTCGCAGTTCCAGCACTGCATACTCGCGTCGCCCACCCCGATTCCCGCCGCGGCATCCGCGATCCTCGGGCTCGCCGGAGCGGCAGGGCTAGTCGCGATTGCTGTGGATTTCGCGGTTTTCTTTTTACTTCCGGTCTTGCGGCCCACCGCCTCCCCGGCGGCGACGGTGATCGGATTTTTCGGCTTCCCTTTTGGCGCGTGGTACGCCAAATCGGGGAAGATAGACTGTTCTGGCGGTAACGGGGCCCGATAGTACTTGTCCGCGAGCAAACTACGCTCCACCCGCGTGGCCAAATCTTCTAAAGCGTGGAAATCGCGGAACTCCTGACGACGTATCGCGATCTGCAAGCGCGGTAACAAATTTCGGTGTGCGAATGTTAATTGCTCCGATAAACTCCACGGGGGGTTCATTCGACCGAAAAGAGCGCGCAAACACGTCAGATAGTCCGCGGCGGCTTCGTACTCCCCCTGGGTCCTCCGCAGGACCTCCTCCCGAAGCATGTATTGATAATCGGGGTCACCGAACCGGGCCCTCCACGCGCTTTCAAAGTCATTCCAACTACGCCAGTTTTGACTTTCGAGCCGCACCCAATACAGCGCTACGTCCGACAAAAAAAGTGGTAAGCACTTGAACAGGTCCGCGTCATCGATTGGAATAATGGCACGGGCTTCCTTTATTCGCAAAAGGAACGCCTCGGCATCGCTACCTCGCTTTCCCGAGAAGTGGAGATTCCACTTCCGCATCAAGGTATACGCCTCGGACGCGGATCCCCGCGCGGATCGTCTCTCCGTCGCAAATGGTACCGACTCGACACGCGGGGGTGTCGGAAAGTTAGCGCTTTGTTCCCTCGCGCCTCCCCGCTTCTGTTCGTAACTCGACCCTAATCCCTTTGATTCGAAAGTCAGATGCGACGGTTCAAAAGACGAACGCGGCAACTCGAAAGTCGGACGCGGCAGCTCAAACGCCGAACGCGGCAGGTCAAAAGTCGGACGAGACGGCGTACCCTGCACCCCCGTGTTCACGAGAGTCCCTGTCGCCCCTAATTCGAGCGTTGGACGGGGGGGCGTTCGAGATAATCCTCCCCCGATGAACGGTACTCCCCTATTCGGCGCCTCCACCTGTTCGGGTGGTACCGCGCCAGCCGCATCAAGACCGGCCGATTCCGCGTCAAGGTCGGGCACGGACACCGAGTCCATCGCCTCGACTCTCGCCTGCTCAAACTTCAATAAACGCGCACGCAAAACCGGAAGTATCCCGCTAGTATCTAAGTTTCGATCCACCAAATGCTGAATGACCTGTTCGGTATTTAATTTCGTAACCCAACCATATGGCGAACTTCCTTCCCGCATCTCGCGAGTCCCGACCTTCTCCTCGCGGTCCTATCCGCGGGAGCCACGCAGCAAAAAGATAACACACGCGAACGGAAACAGGTATCTTATTCAACTTCCGCCCCGATCATACGCGAAAAGATCGACAATAATAGCGCGGAACGTATGCCAGTCGCGATAATATCGAAAGTCGCTACGCACAAAGGATCGTCACGGCGAAAATCAACATAATATCCTATACTAGAGTCGACGGCAATAACATCCCGCTCGCGGTAAACACGCAGGAATTCGGCGAAAGAAACGGAAAGGAAGCGCGCAGTTCCCAAACAACGCAGGCAAACCAAACAAAGCGAACTCAACAACCAAGGCCGCGCAAATAGTGTGGCACCGACATTCCAGAGCCGAAATAATAATATCTAATACCCTCATACGCGGTAAACGAAACGGTATAGGCAAAAAAAAACAGTAAGTTCAACACATACAGAAAATATGGGGTTCAAACACATTTAATTATTGCGCACGCTCGCTCTCCACAAATTCTTCCACAAATTTTTCCGTTTTCTTAAGCGAGATCGCCCCACGTTGGGCGCCAAAATTCTTGCGACCCGTTTTCTTCGGTCTCGCCAGCCGAAGGGGCGCTGCCGCAATTCACTAATATGATAGACGGTAGCTCCGAGGTATCCGCGACAGAATTTCCTTGAGGTATCTACGGTAACAGATTCTTTCGCTAAAGATTCCGTATGGGCGCCAGGTGCGATTACGCGCACCACGTTTTATCAATACGACGCAAATATACATCCACAGCCCGAACGCAAGCTCAGGGCGTCGGTTACGTAGTTTGTTGTGAGGAGAGTAGGAGAGGGAGCGCAGCGCAATCAACACAAAATTAGATAATAAAATAATCATATATTTCAGAAGGGTAATAATATGAAGCGAAGTCGGGTCGCCTCGCTGGCGACCGCCGCTTGAAGTAACGCCTCGAACGCACGTCACCCTACTCGCAATCGCGACGATACCGTACTACTCGCGGGACGCGAATCTCATACACACGACTCAGCCACGCATCTCATTCACACGATTTAGACGCGAGTCTCATGCTCTACAAGTTCTCTTACGCGAGAAGCATGCCCGCGGTACGCGACTTGCCGCCACGCAAATTATCACACACGCACTTGGATTCCCGCACACACACTCGACCGCCCCGCTCGCGGCGTACGCCGAACGACAACGGATACGGCAATTAACCGGCAGACGACGAAACGACATTAATACAACGTAAATGTAACGGACGACACTTTACACGGAAACGGATCGGTATACGCGAAATGGTCTCTTCTACACACGCACACGGTAAACTAATCGGTAGTCGCGAAATGATTACCTAAACAACGACCATGTAGCACACCCGTACTACTTTCCCCGGCCGAGAGACCGCGACGATACTTGTATGCACGGTACGCGGCACTGCGCGACTTTTAGCACACAATATATCCGCGGGACTCTTTTCGGGTACGCACGACAATTCACGCGCGCGCGAGAGCGCGGCGCAAATACTCACGGGGAGCGATTACCGCCCTGCTCGCCCGTGGAATTTCCCCGAACGGGCGCGGCAACGATACGCGATGCTAATCGCGTCCCCGACACAACAAACGCAGTAAATACCGGATAGTCCCGATACTCTGAACTGCGGTACGCTCATTACGAGCCTTGAACACTAAGCGGTAATTGACGCAATATACGTGAGACAACGCTAGTCTCGACACAATGAACGCGATACGGTATAACATAATCTAGACGCACGAAACACGGAATGACTGTCGGCCGCGCAAGAGTTTCCGGGGAGGGCTTCACAATATATTTTCCAGGCACGATCTCGGCCGGGCTCGCGAGCACAAAGTTATTTCCGACGAAAGTCGGTATCAGTAAAGGCGGTATTCTAATCGGTAAATGTTACTACTAAATAGTCTAATGCCATGGCCGAGATCGAGCCAACGATAGTACGGTAGCACCGGAGTGGAGATCTTACAAGTTTTCTGCCTTTGTCCTGCTTGGCCGCTTTGTTCCCTCAGGGCTGCGTTCGGGGATGGCTCCTCGGATAGCGCTCGCACGACAGTGAAGAACGGCCGGCCCGGCGAGAACACGTTGGGCCTCCGCGCATGCGCTCCAAGCTCGTGATGTTCCGTCCCGCCGATCCGTCGCGCGCGCCGCCGTGTTCGCGGCGCCGCTTCTGGTGCTTTCCGCCTGCCCGCGATCCTTTGAATCGGCTGCCATCACGTGTGGGCCCTTCTCAGCTTTAGCCCGGCTGGCCAGGCCATGGCTATGCTGCTCGGTGCCCTGGATATCGTCGGGGAGGCATCTGGGTCGCTTGCCCGCGCCGCGGTCGCGGTGTCGCGCCCTTCCTTGTGTGACGGTACGGCCCGGGGTGCAGTGTGCGAGGCATTCTGCGCATCTCCGCGGCGGTAGGCCCAAGCGGCCCGCCCGTCGGCCAGCCACTCCGTACAGCGTTCCCCCAGCTTCCTTCTCTCCCTCGTTGCGACATACGTCGTTACATCGGTCCTCCGTGGATCGTCCGCTCCGGCACCACCTGTCTATTTACAAAGCTCGCTCGCAAATTAGTTAAGTCGCGAATAACCCTCCCGTACTCTGGTCGAGGCGCCATCCCCGACCTTCCCCTCGGCCGAGCTACCGTCTGGGCGGTGGACGCGACAATGTCACGTCACATAATTTCTCAAACAAATCATTGCATTCGCAAATATCACCCTGCAATAACCGTATTGCGGGCTTGATTAATTACACCAACACGAACGAACGCACTTGCCGGGAGTAGATTCGTCCGACCATTAAGACGTGCTTGTAAGAACACGATCGCGTTGGTACACGCGTACCGTCGGCGAGCTCGTAAGAGCACGTATTTGCGTGGTACAACTCGTAACGTCGGACGAGCTCGTAGTGCACGTATTTGCGTGGTACACGCGGTAACGTCGTGTTCTTGAGCAATAGAGCAGCTAATAATCCGATCAAACCATTCTTTAATTATTGAAGCTTTTGACCGATGTGAGTGTAGGGTTCGTCAAAACAAGCGAGCTGAATAGATCTTTAAAATATCGCCAGTCGGAATGAGATCCGCTCAATTTCGGTAAATCAATGCGCGGCAAACGCGCGCGATAGTGAAACGTTGCATTGCTCAAAGCAGACCGCGCCGAAGACGCACGCGAAACTGGCTCTTGTTCCGGCTCCAGAAGAGAATTCGCACGCTCGACGGCGTTAAGAAAGCGCTCGTATGTTCATGAATGAAATCTTCCAGAGAAATATAAATGATTGAACAGACGCGAAGTGTCCTCAGGACTTAATCCGCCCACAGCCAGACCGATGGCTTTATGTTGAAGCGAGATCTGTTCCGAATTTGCCTTAAGATCAGTAGTACGCGCGTGAACCACCCGCGGCGTAATATTTAACCTTTCAACACTAATTGAGTCATCAACCGCGTTAGCAATTAAATCCATTAGGGCGAGCTGCTGCTCTAAACGAGTTTCAATATGACTGAGCCTCATCCTGAAGCCGCACACGTATCCGGCTCGAAGGACCAAAATGTTTAAAAAAGTACGAAAGTAGACAGTTAGGATCTGATATGGGTATACGGGTGTCAGGAATTTAGTTATCTCAGTCAATTGACAAACAGCTCCCCTTGATGGGATTCAATTCAAATATAATTCGTTGTATAACAGAAATACAATAGTTTTAGTACGAATTCATAAATCGGTACGTAATGAAGGATATTGCATTTGACATAAAGTATACAGTAAAGTAATATGTCGGAGACATATCGCGAGTATTGTAACACTCTTGAATACGTGAATGATATAATGCGAGTATCGCCACTCAAATATCACACTTTGAATCGGGGGATGCAGACAAGATCCCGCGAGTAAAGGGGGGGCAGGTGGAATAAACCTGACGCGGATAGAATAACGCACTTGTCACAATATAAACCGATTGACTCGAGCAATGCAACGACAATAAAAATCACAATAATATGATGCAATCTGAATGTTAACTGCGAGTAACGCTGTGCAAGAATGTAGCGTGAGGGACTACGCGAGACAATATCAATGCCCAAAGCGCGAGGCAACTTATTAAACGTAACGTACTCTTGACACAAGTACACAGCGTATAATGAATGTGACGTGAATAACTATAGGAAGGATCACTTCGCGTATGTATGACGAGATGTCCGATGATTTCGAACCACTGGATACGGTGTACTTATCGCAGGCGTT